>APFE031135885.1:0-22531 GCA_000404065.3 Pinus taeda
CCCCCCTCTACGGGGTTTGGGGCAGCGCCCCGAGAAAAATTTTTTTTAGACCCTATATTAGGTTGGGCGAACCTACCTATGGTTTTCTGTCCACAGTTTTGGACTCGATGGTTTTCGGTCCATGGTATTGGATGCTTCAGCATGTATAAATATGTATTGTAACATTGAAAGGAATAAAAAAAAATGAAAAATCAAGCTGGTAGTCTCAGTTTTGAGATCCAGTGGGAAATCTCTGTGTATATGTGTTTTATGGGTTATGCTCTCGCATTTTTATTTTCTTGTGATTTAGAATTCGTATGCAGGTAATTTCTGTACGGGGTTAAAACCTACAGCTTTCAACTAATTCTTTCACCTCATTAAGATGAACCACTGTTGATGGTTCAAAACATCGATCAACAAGTAACCTAATGCGTTGAGTTCGGAAGATGATCTACACACCTATGAAGATCGCAAAAACCTAAAAGACTACATGACTATTGGAGGGAGATTTTAAAGCTAACAACTATATGACATGGAGGATGGGTGACATGGACAAAGCGATGGATGACGGGTGGCGAGGATAGAGCAGGAGAAAACAGGTGAAAAGAGCATCGAATGGTGGTTTTCGGGGCAGGGGGTAGGAGTTATAGGTGATAAAGGGAAGGGAACCCTCGAAATGAATGTGGAGCTGCCACATTATCTTGGGTCTTTTTATTGTAAACAACATTCTAGATCCCCCCCACCCCTTGTTGAACCCGGAAAGGTCGTGGGGAGGGGGGTGTTATCACCCCAAGAAACTCTCCTAGGTTGTATCTCGGAGATGCTCGGGAACATTACAAACTCAACTTAATGTTGGAAATGGATGAATGGAAGGAATGATGCTTGTTCAAGCCAGACAACCACTTCTGCTTTGCTTGACTCTAGACATGCGTGAACACCCCCAGACTACAAGGCTTTAGACCACCAATTACTCACAGCTTGAGGATTAGGTGAATATGGATAATACTGACCACACCAGCAAATGCACAAGACAATGTGATGGTCAGTTGCAACCAGTAAGAGGTCTGCAAATCTATTTACTAATGCACAGATAACATGACACTCTCTGGCACTAAGTAAATAAAAACCTGAATAACACAGTCACTTATACATACAAGATTTTAACACAGAGGTAGGATGACAACTCCTCTAATGCTAAACATCAAGAGTTCAAGAAAACTATATAATAGGCATAGCCTAGAACAGAATAGAAATGGAAAGTGAGCAATTAACAGAAAAAGAAGCTTGTATTAGTTGAAAATGAAGACGAGACGCTGCAAGTATCAAAGTAGTTACGGTCTCCAGAAGTTGAACTTTACATCAAAACAACAACCATCAACCCCGATTACATCTTGTTTCTGGGTATATATAGAGTTTTCATTACAAAGGCACTCGACCATTCTAAGTGTGGAGGGGTCATAATTGACCACCAACCGCTTAAACTACCTGGAGGAACTTCTGAGTGTGATTGCTTGCTGTAGTGTATGGATGTGATCTCTTCCTGTGCTCTATTGTCCTTCTCAGGCAGGTGGAGTGATATACAGAATGAAATTCCATACTATTCAATGCCTTCACCTACTCGGGCTCTGTCCTTTTTATTCTTGGCCATCCTTCCTGTTGAATGCGATTGTTGAGGTACTGCGCCGAGTACTGGATGCTGGCCACCTTCGTCTTTCTGGTGCATGGGACAGGTCAAGGATGTGGACTACACAGCAGATTGATGAACTAGATGGAGGAACAAATTGGTCGTTGGATTGAACAGATGGACGGCAGATACAGCTTGGCAGGGGCTATCGAGAAGGCGAGGTGGAAGATGATCGTGAGCTGTTGGATCTCGGGCAGATAGATCCAACAGTCATTAGGCTTCGTAGATGAGCAGGCTTTACGGGCAGGAAATTGGGCCTGAACCGTAAGTGGTATTGCCCGCACCACTTTCGGATGAGGGGCGGTAATCATACACGGGCGTGCGATTCCATCTAAAGGGTGACACGTGGTGATGGGGGCAGAAAAAGATCGCGAGTTAACGGTTTGTCAATTCGCAGGCGCGGGAAAAGAGAACGTCGTCTGATCGTGGCAGGGATGATCAGATAGTGGGGAAACAAATGCACAAGTTCTTCATTGAGTGCGGCGGGGGAAGCGACTGTCATCCAATCATAGAGGGGATGATCGAACAATAGGGATTTAACCATGGAGGTTTTGTTTGATGTGACAGGGAAACGGCGGATTGGGGTGGCGGGTAGCAATGGTTAGGCTACAGCAGGGTTTTTGCAAATCCTTGCGGTTATATGGGTTTTGGGGTTTTAACACTTGAGAATTTGAAAAGAGATTTTAATGTGATTTTCAATAAAAAACACAGGAAGCTAAGACAAAAGGAGGGTGAGAGAGGTAGAGGGGAAGATGAGGTTAACTATTGTAAGCCCCTGTTTTGAGCATGACCAAGGACAAAGTGGCCTCCAGCTTTAAAAAATTCGGATTATATAGCAGAGCTAACACTGGCTTCTTTTGGGGATGAGATCCTCCCTCTGAAGTCTCAAAAACTGCAGACCAATGCCTTTCTTGTGAAAACCAATTAACCAAAATTTCCTAGTGCTCCATTGGGAATGGAGTCTAGCTGAACTTATACTAAAACTGACAAAATAACATATTTACAACTTTAAGGCCTGAGAACCGTAAACAACATAAACTTTCAGAAAACGGCCATTAACTAGGCCATCAAAGACCATCTCCCCTTCCATACTTTGTAGTATGAAAGTATTGTTCCCTTGGATCTGAGAAATGATAAAAGGCCTTGTCTAGAAAGCATCAAGCTTCCCATGACTGCTTTTCTTCTCTTTCAGTGCATCCCACTTCAGAACCTGATCTCCAACCTAAAAATTATTTGATTTTTTCCTTTTGTCAAAGGCTTCCTTGATCTTCTTTTGATGTGCTATAGACCTTTCAACCAACTGTTCTTTGATTTGGTGAACTTCTGTTAAATCAGTGATTCTTTTTGCCATGTCTTCTTCCTCATTTTGCTCTTCTTGTAAGAACTTTGCCATGGGGAGCATTAACTAAATTGGGAACACAACCTCAATGCCATATACCAGCTTGAATGGAGAATTCCCTGTGGATTTCTTAATGGTCACTCTGTCAGCCCACAATGCATATTTGAGTTTAGAGTCCCAATTCTTTTTGTTGTCATCCAACAGCTTTTTAATTATCCTTATCAGACTCTTGTTGGAAGATTCTGCTACACCATTTCCTTGAGGGTAGTATGAGGTGGAATGAACCAGTTTAATGCCCATTGAGTCACATATATCCATCAATTCTTTTACCCTGAAGGCTGCTGCATTGTCTGTGATTATTTTATATGGACAACCAAATCTGGTGAAGATATTTTCTGCCAAAAACTTCATGACCACATTATGATCGGCCTTTCTAGTAGGGATTTCTTCAATCCATTTAGTGAAATAATCAGTGGCTACTAAGATCCATCGGTGTTGACCACTGGAATGTGGATTTATTTCTCCAATGAAATCCAAGCCCCACTGTTGAAAAGGGCCACTAGCATGTATGGGTTTTAAGGGCAGGGACTTCAATTGTTGTTTCCCTTCAAATCTTTGGCACCTATCACAAGATCTAACAAATAAAAATACATCAGAAAATAAGGAGGGCTAATAATACCTAGCTCTGAGGATCTTGTGGGCTGTAGTTTTCCAATAGTCGCGCCCTCCACACATGCTGGAATGAAATTGCTGCATAACTTCTATAGATCATTCTTTGTCCAGACACCTGAAAAGAATTACAAATGGGTCCCTCCAGTAAAGCAGATTTTCATGGATGCAATATTTAGTTGCCTTGAGTTTAATAGTTATGGCTTGGCTGGAACTAAGATCTGGAGGGATTTCTAGCTTCAGCAAGAACTGGGCTATTGCAAAGTACTAGTCACAAGAAGCTAGATTTTTTTCCAATGACTAATTTCTTCCTTGTTCAGCTGTTTCTTTTTCTGTCTGACCATTTTCTGCATCTGTGCTTATGAGATTATGTCCAACGTTCTGCAATTTTCTTCAACCAATAATCTAGCAAGGACATGACCTCTGACAAGCTTGGTGGGCTTCAGTTCTATATTAAATTCAATTAGCTTTGCAATCCATTTAACCCTTCTTCCATCAACATCAGGCTGTGTTAGAACATCTTTTATTGAAGCAGAGGGCACATATGCAATTATCTTGGAATGCAGAATATAAATTTTGAAAGCTTTCAAGGACTTGATAAGAGCATATGCTTGTTTCTCAATGATATCATACCTCAGCTCAGCATCCCTTAAGGTTTTTCTGAAGAATGCCACTGGATGCTTTGAACCTTCTTCATCTACTTGCAATAAAACTGCTGCGAGGGTGTCAATAGAGGCAAATGAAAATATGTGGAACTCCTTGCTGTAATCTAGGTTGATTAAAATAGGAGGTTCCATAATAGCTTTCTTAGTGGACTCAAAGGATCTTCTTGCTACGTCAGTCCATTTGATCTATAAACCCTTTTTTAACATGGAGGTAATATGCTTCACAAGTTCTGCAAAATTTGGGATAAACCTCCTTACAAAATTGATCCTGCCTAGAAAGGACTGAATGTCCTTCTCAGATCTTGGGACAGACAAGGTCTGTATTGCTCTTACTCTTTCTAGGTCAATCCGAACTCCTGCATCAGAAACAATATGTCCTAACAACTTGCCTTATTTTAAAGAAAATTGTGACTTTTTAGGATTAATTGAAATCCCAAACCTTCTGCACTTCAGGAACACTTCCCTCAAATGTTGCAAATGGTCTTGATGGCTACTGGAGTATACTGTTATATCATCAAGGTAGATACGGATAAACTTATCCTTCTCTCCCACAAATGTTATATCCATAGCTCTCTGAAAGGTGGCTCTAGCATTCATCAACCCAAAAGGCATCTTGGAATACATAGAAGTGCCCCAAGGAGTGGTGAATGCAGTCTTCTCTTGCTCGTCTTGTTGTACAACAACCTGGTTATACCTTGAAAATCCATGCAGGAAAGACATCACTCGGGCTCCTGAGACCTTTTGCAGCAAATGCTCCATCTTGGGTAGAGGGTAATTGTCTTTCTTAGAGCATTTGTTTAAGTTTCTGAAATCAACACAGAGCCTGATTTCTCCACTTTTCTTCCTCACCACTACCAAATTGGCCACCCATTTTGAATATCTGAGAGGAACTATGATTTTGGCAGCCAGTAATTTCTTGATTTCCTTTTCAATCAGAGGAAGGAGCAAAGGGTTTATTGGTCTCAGCTTCTGCTTGAAAGGGATGGTGTCTTTCTCTAAAGGGATTTTATGCTGGATGATCTTTTTGTCATACGTTTTCAGGTCACTATATTCCCAGGCAAAGACATCAGCAAATTGCTTCATTAAATTGTAGTATTCAAAACATTGGGAAACAGAAAGATTAGTATATAGATTTATGTATCTTAGCTGCTATGGACTTCCTATATTATGCCTATGGATGACATATTGGTCTTCTTTTTGGGAAGCCTTATAGGGCACATCATTATGGTCAAACAGTCTTTCTAGAGGGATTAAACCCTTAGGTATATGATTGTTGGGAAGTTGGACATTGCTATCTTTACCAATCTTGTTTCTAAGCTGGGATTTGGGGCTTTCTTCCAAGGCTTCATTCTGTTAGTCAATTTGCATTTCAGAAAATTCCTCAATGACTTGCAGGAATCTATTCACTTCATCATCATCCTCAAAAACTTTCTAATGCTGGACATTATCAAGCAAGGATGCTCTGTACTTCATTTGAACTTCATAAACTAGTCTGGGACGCATGGGATGAATAAACATGCTAGTAGAGACAACAAGGGAATCAACAAGCTGATTTTCCACTCGAAGGATGTATGAAATACAGAAATTATCAAAATTTTCTTTGAGTCTCCATACCTCATCTCTATATGCTTTTAGCCTTGGGTGCTTTGCTTGAAATGGTTCTATTTACATGTTGAATGATCAGATCAACATCTCCAAACACCTTTATGTTTCTGATCCCTCTGCCTTTTTCTACGTTGAGGACCAATATCAGAGCCTCATATTTTGCTATATTGTTAGTGACTTGAAAAACCAGATTAAAAGACAGATTTGTGCTTTCTTGTTTAGGAGATATCAGCACCACCCCTACTCCTGCAATCTCCCTGGAACATGCTCCATCAGAGAACATCTCCCAAACTTGACTTCCTTGCTCTCCCTCATCCTGAACTATTGGTTTTCTTAGCTGCAATAAGGCCTTCTGGGATTTTTCTATTTGGAGGATACATGCTCCAAAATCAGTGTCCACAGCATAAATAGGATGATTAGAAGGATTCTTTTCATCACTGATTATGTATGCCAACTGTGCTTCTCTATACAATATCTTTCTCTCTCCTCCAAAAACTGGGATAGTGGCATAAGATAGGTCATTTTGCAGTGTCCCACCTAGTCTCTTAATCCATCCTCTGGACAACAGCATGCCAAACTTAGGAGGGACATATGCTACTACAATGTCCATCACCATGCTCTTCATGGGCAGCTGAGTTAGGGTAATAGCTAGGTCTTTTATTAATCCAAGGCATTTTACCTTTATTGAATCAAACGAAAATAAATCATGATATGGTCTGGTGATATCAAGGCCTAACTCTTCCATGACAGTTTTAGGCATCAGATTGTGGCTAGCCCCTGTGTCTAGGAGGTAGTTCTGGAGGACTTTATCATGAATGGTCAAGGAGACATAAAAAGATGGAGAATTATCATCAACGGGTTTGGTCATCGAGCTAAGCACAACTTTAGGTTTATCATCTTGCAAATTGACAAAGTCAGTGGAGGTTTGTGTGGCTTTCAGCTCAAGGGCCTCAAGGATAGGCTTTCTAAACACTTCACTTTTTACAAGTTCTAACAGAGGCACAGATATTTTCAACTTTTGGACTTCTGATTCAAAGCTGAAAGGGGAAAGGGACTTGTCAGGACCTCTTACCTCTTGAGCTGGTGCTTTGAGGATGACTGGATCAACTGTTGGTCTTTTCTGTCTGATGTTTTGTGACTCTGTTGGGAAAACAACTTTATGGGCAGGATTCTCCTTGACATTTTTTGCTTTAGACCTCAGATTGTATCTTTGTTGTTCATCAGTCTATAGAAATCCTCTATATTCCACCTTTGACTATTTTGGTCCTGCAACAATGACTCTTCGTATGTAGCCAATGTCAAAAATGCAACACTACCTTTATCTTCCATACAATGAATTTCATCCTCTTCTTCGAGTTGCTCCTCCTCCATGACTACATTTTGAAAAGGAGATTGAACCTTTTGTTCTTCGTTAGCTTCTTTACTCCTCTGAATGATCTGCAACTGATCATTTGCTCTTCTGAATGGATTTGGATTTCTTGGAGAAAATTTATTTGGAAGCCTTGTCTTTGCAGAGTTCTATTCGATATTTAGCTTAGATATCTTAACGGCCAATGACTCTATCATTCTAGTCATTTTTTCTAACTTTGGTTCTGAAGATGAAGTAGAGGAAGAAGAAGCCTCACCTCTCTGCCTCCTTCTATTAGCATGGCTTTTAAGCTTTTCTGTAGCCATGATATTAGATTCTACTTCTAGAGCTGCATCTTGCATATCAGCCAGAGTGGCACATCTTCTTTCTCTCAATAGCAAGAAGAAATCAGAGTCAAAAGCATTGGCACGGGTAAGTTTGGCAGAGGTGGGGGTTGGATTTACTTTAGCTAGTATCTTACTATACATACAGTTGAATCTTTTATTAAAATCAGGTAAAGATTCCCCATTTTCCCTCTTCAGGTTACCAAACTTAGTATGGTAATATAGCAAGTCTTTTTTATCTCCCGAGTGCTTCAAAAATGCATCATTTGAGGCTTCAATATCGACAATAGATCTAGGGGACAGTTCTCTGAACCATTTCCTAGCCTCTCCATCAAGGCTCTAGACAAAGACTCTCATCCACACATCATCCTCACTGATATCCAGGTTATCAGTATAACTATAAAAGGATTCAAGGTGCTCTTCAACTATTACTCCCTCTATACCAGTAAATTTAGGCATATATTTCTGGTATTCTCCTGCAGGCATGGCATTCAAAGGAAGAGGGAAGACCAGGGGTCCATACCTAGTAGTTATAATTCTTTCCATCTTTGTAGGTGCTTTCTAGCCTGCCATGACTGGGGTAGGTGGAATGATACTGGTAGATAGAATGGTGGGGAACAATGAAATGGATGACAGAGACAAAGGGATATGATGGATTGTATGGGAGGCTCTCTTTGGACTGAGATCCAAAGGGGAACTGAATGAACAAGGAGATTTATGAATCTTTGAGGGTGGTTCTTCACTAACAATGCTAGGCTCTATATCTTCAAAATGCACATTCTCAGATATAATCTTCTCCTGCAGAGACACGTAAGATTTCTTAGGCTTACCTAATCCTGATGCTCCTTTTTGTGATGTTTTCATATGCTTAACAATCTTCTCAGGGTCAGGCACTGGGTCAGCTGGTGATTTCTGAGGATTTCTCCAGGTATGCCTCACAAACTGAGCCAAAACTGTTATGTGGAGTCGCCACTAGGTTGATCCTCCAGTAGAGTCGAGAAATTGCTCCATCTGTAGTATCCATGTTGCGAGATCCTTGCCATCAAACTTATTCATATCGATATTTGGAACATGGTGGTTCTTCGATCCAATGTTAGATTCTATGAAATCATGATTAATATTTATTTTGTTCGCATCATGAGTTTCCTTTACTACCCTTTTGCCATTAGTAAGAATTTCTTGTAGAAACGTTGTCAAATCTATTTTCAAATATTCCATCTTATCTTCCATGCCTTTTTTTTAATCATCCATCTTAGCTTCCATGCTTTTCTTTAAATCATCCATCTTAGCTTCCACGCCATCCATCTTAGCTTAGATGCCATCCATCTTAGCTTCCACGTCATTCATCTTAGCTTCTACACCTTTCTTTAAACCATCCATCTTAGCTTCCACCCCATAGAGCTTATCTTCTACATCTTTCTTTAAACCACCCATCTTAGCTTCTCTTACTTTTTGTGTGAGTGAAATTTGTTGCACTTGGTCTCACAATTTTGATATATCATGTTGCATTTCTTCCTCTTCTTCACGAGTCCTACTAGAGCTTTCAGGTTGCTTACTAGGTGTTTCCATTTTCTTTCTCGCGGCATCAATTACTTATAATAATTCTTCACTATGCCCTTTGAATTCCTTCAAACTAATTTTTCAAACCAAACTTATACAAAAATTTTAAAAAACTACACACCTTCTTTCACTTTGTAGGAGCTCGATATTGAATCTATCATAACTCTACAAATTTTTATCCCCAAGGTCTGAAATTGCTTCCTGTAGTAACCCTCTAAGTATTATTTCTAACCCCACAAGTCTGACCTAGATTGGATTCTCCAATGAAGAGTTATGCCAAATCTCCCACGATCACCTGATTATAGATTGGTTCAGTAGCATGAGCTTGTACGAAGTGACATGTGTGACTGTTTTGACCTTAGGATCTAAAACTGATACAACAAAAACTAGAGTTCATCCTATTTTTGTAAATTCTTACGAAATTTCAATCTGATGCTCAGAAAAAAAGTTATGACAATTTTCCCTAGGTCACCTATTTGGGATATAATTTGGGATCCTGTAAAAACCCTACCTTCCTTGGATCATATCTCTAAAACTATAGTGAGACAAGATCTGAAATTTGGACCTGCAATTCAGAATGAGTTCGGCTCAAATGGGTTTTTTGTTTCACTTCTGAAATGTTGCAGAAAAAAGTTATAGAGAACATGCCACGATGACCTGTTTGGAGCAACGAAACCTTGGAACCCAAGCTCTAATACCAAATGTTATGAAACCAGCTCACAGAAGGATAGATAAGAGAGATAAATGCATTAGAATTCAGCCTCTTCGAGGGGGAAACCTCCTTTACATTACAAAAATGAACAATTCTTGGATGATACAAATGACAAAACCTCCTTTCTATATATAGGAGTCTAAGGGGTTACAATATAACCAAAGCCGACCTAATAATAATCATATAAGGGCACAAAAATAACAATAGTGGGATTCTATGGGGCACAATAATAACAATATGGGGACAATAGGGGCACAAAAATAACAAGAAGGGATACAATGAAAATAGTAATGGGGGAATCACTATTATTATAGGGACCTAACATACCCATTCAATTTAAAACTTGTTAGCGTCTGCATATCCAAAAAATCTACATAACATTGTAGCAATGTATAAATAAGGAGTGGCGAGAGAGGCTAACGAATACATACGAGTTCTATCCATATTGTGCTTGCTAGGATCTGACCTCAATTACTTTATAACTTCTGATGGTTCTGTTATCACTCAGGTTGTCCCTAGGCTCCTATTAGGGATACGGCCGACGTAACCACAAACCAATCTTCTGATTGCAGGTTCTAGCCCACCTGCAATCGGAGAGGGCTCTCTCCTTTAGATTCAACCTTAGTTGATGATTTTAGGCTAGCTTTCTGACTTCAAGGGAATGTTGACTGTGATTGGAGGAAAGGTAGGATTCTTGAGTAAAGAGGCACAGTAAGGTGTTATAAGTTCTGAACCATTGGGCATGGAGTCACAGATTGAGGCATGCGAGCATTTTCTTGATCACAAGGGGATACAGAGCGGGATAGCCACGCGGGACACAATATTCAGGCTGCTGAAAGTACGGAATGAATATCAGGGATGAAAGGCAAAAGAGAATCATTTCATCATGCTGACCAAGGGGAGAAGTGGATGAGTGGGATCCCGGAGCAGTTAATAATTCCAAAGACATGCACTCATATACGAAAGAAACAGGGTAAACTAAAGCAGTTAAGAATTCTAGCTCATAACTGTTTCAGTAGAAAACATCGAAAAGTGCAAAAATTGAACTTAAGGTGTATTTAAACAAATCTTAAGCTATTTTTTTTTCCTGCAGCTTAGAAAGGTGGAGAGATGATAAAAACATAAAATAAACAGGGAGGAAGAACACTTATTGGATCATGCAGAGACACAGGAATTCCGTGATCATTCCTTGGCCAAGAGAGAACAGCAAGTTGTTTCGCAATCCATGCTTTCAGCAATCTTTGATTATGAAAATATGACAGTTACAGTGCGAGTCTTTACTCAGAGAAATTGCTGGAAAGGAAACTGACCAACAACTACTACTACCAACCAACCAACCCTTTACAATATCGCTTCGGGTGGTATTTATAGACAAAATATCAGGAAGACATCATTACAATTGACCTTGACAGGTCGGCTTAGAACTCTTCAAAAATCTAAATGCTGCTGGAAATAAATGCAAGTAAATCTTTTTTGACTGCACTGGGGGCAGTTGAATCGGAACAAGTGACGAAGTGGCCCTTGGAGACCAGATGCAGTGCTGCTGAAGTGAATGTGCTTTGGGGCTGCAGTTCGGCTTTGGTGCGAATTGAATGTGCAATTATTATGATTTGAGAGCCTCAAGTATTTCGCTCTCCTCCTGTGGATCTGCTGGAAGATATTCAAATTTCTCTTGCTTTGGGCCGCTACTCAAGATATTCTCTTATACACTTTGCTGCTACATTGATGGTTTTCGCCGTCGACTGATACTCTTTGACATGCTTGATAGCTGCTGATTTGATCTGATACACTTTAACCTCTGTGATTGATCTGTTGCTGTCTTCAAACCGGATCCTTTGGCAAGCTTGGGTGATTTTCGGGTTTTTTCGGCGTGTAGTGGGCTCGGCAACCGGAAGATTCCCTGAAGATTCCTCGAAATGGCCTATTCGCGCATCGAAAACTACCTCTGTTTCTTGATCTGGAGCTCCGAAGTGCGACTTTTCTTTCTGCGCGAAGCTTTTTCGACTTTTCTGGCTGCTGACGTAAGCACTGCGTCGACTGCACGGCGGATGATGTCATCAGTGGGTCCCTAGCACAGCACGACGTGGTGAGGTACTGGATGAACTGTTGGTGAAGAGGTTCCGATGCGATATCGCGATATCGCGTCGGCGGGGAAAGAGGGGGATCATTGGGTTGGACATTGGTGCTTGCGACTACCGATATGCGATATCGCGATATCGCATCGGCGGAGAGGAACGGTGAACGGATTGGACACTCAGCGTTTGTGATCGCCGATCGCCGATTTCGCGATGTTGCATCGGCGGGGAACGGATGGGCGATGTTTTGCATGAAAGTGAGATGGCGAGGTTGTAATGCGAAAACGACTTTGAGGGGAAAAGGTAAGTAAGTGGGTGTGAAGGGCTTTTGAAGTTTCGGAAGGGGTCCGACCACTTCGAGGGAGTTTTATACTTAGGAAGGAGTCCATAGTATGTGGAAGGGGATTTCGGAGGTTGGGTTCTTGCTTAGTTTCTAACAAACTAAACAATTCCCGGGACTTGCTATGGTTATTTTTCAACCAGGGGAAGGGATATTACATAGGGGAATTTACTTAATATTAATACGAGGACGGGAAACATAGGGAGCTATATAATAATGTTAGTGGTTAATGTGGAGATGGTAAGAAAGCGCTAAGTTTCGGGAGAACTTAGGCTGTTGCAGGGGGTAGGACCATACTTCGGGAGAAGATATGGAACAACTTTGAGTAAAGCAGATCTTTACTCAACCAGAGTGATGAAGATGGTGAACTTAAGAGGTGTCAAGCAGATCGTGACCTCTTTTGGGGATGTTAGTTAGTGATCGGGGGGGGAAAGCAGAGAAGGGGAGTTAGTTATACCTCATTTGATCCTTTTTTCTTACAGATCTTTGCTTATTATGTTCTGCATGATATGATGCCTGCAAACTCAGAACTTGTCAGCAATTCAACAGCCTCAGAACTACCTACCCAGCCTACTTTCCTAGCTTTTTTTCTTCTTTTGCTTGGGGTGCACTTAGACTTGCAAACCCATCATACATTTTTCTTTTGATGCTTTCCTATCTACATACTACCCTTATTTCCTCCAGAGCCCAGATTAAACTGTTGGACTCTTCTGTTTCTCTACCTATCTAAAGTCTGCCAGATTAAACTGTTGGACAGACTTACAATCTCTATATTCTAAAACATAAAATTTAAACCTAGGGAGACCAGATAAAATGTTTGGACTCCCTTTAACTACAAGAGGATACCAGGAAAACTTTACAAAATTTGAAGGCAATTGAATGAATCTTGAAGTAGCCTTCTTCATGTGGAGACTGTTTGAGAAAATATGGAGCATTGCAGCAAGCAAAGTACAACATATTTGGCATGTGAAATGCCAATCATGAAAAATGAATACCTGCTGCAGCAGGAGCTAACAGTGGCTCCACTCGGGGATGGCTTCTCCTTGCGGGAATTTAATAACAGCAGGCCAGAACACCTTGATTTTTAGTTTCTTGCTGCTCTCTGCAAAAATGGGAAGTATCGCCTGCTTTCTTCCGCGTGTTCCCGGTACTATAAACTCTAAAAATTCAAAAAAGTATGTACAAACCAATCATCGCCTGCTCCTTCAAGTAGGAGGATCATTGTAGTGCTTCAACATCCGGCCGTTGATCGGGCCTTCTTCCGCTGTGTTGTTATCAAGCGACTTGAGAAAGTAGGTGTTGTTGCCTTGCACAGCGCTGATAGTTTACGGGCCTTTCCACAGAAAATCAAATTTAGCATGTTTTCCCTTGTCTTCCCTCCTTGCATCCCATTTTAGGACTTTGCTGCCTACCCGGAAATCCTCTGCTTTGGTTCTCTTGTCAAACATTTTCTTGAGTTTTTCATGTAGACTTTGAGCTCTATTGAAAACCTCTTCTCTAGTTTGCTGAAGATGAATGGTCTGATTAATCTTTCTCTGCATGTCGTTCGGTTCAGCCTAAATTTCTTGCAACAGTTTGATAGTTGGTATGCCCAGAGATGAAGGGAACCTCACCTCCATGCCATACACAAGTTCATAGGGGCTCATCCCGATGGATTTTTTGGTGGTCATTCGGTCTGCCCATAAGGCGCTGGTGAGCTTTTTGTGCCAGTTCTTTTTGTTCTCTTCTAGCATATTCTTTATGATATTGATGAGGCTCTTATTAGAGGACTCGGCCAGGCCATTGCCTTGGGGGTAATAAGCTGTGGAGTGTCCTAAGGTAATGTGGTACTTGTGGCAAAATATAATGATTTTATTGGATTTGAAGGCAACTGCGTTGTCGGTAATGATCTTCTCCGGGCAGCCAAATCTGGACAGGATGTTGTTTTCAAGAAATTGGATGATGGTGGAGTCATTGGCTTGCCTACACGGGATGGCTTCAATCCATTTGGTGAAATAGTCGGTGGCTGTTAGAATCCATTTGTGCTGGCCTGAGGAGGAGGGATGAATTTCTCCAACGAAGTCAAGACCCCATTGTTGAAAAGGCTTTTCGGTTGAAATGGGCTTTAGGGGTAGAGGTAATAATTTTCTTTCCCCTTCAAAGATTTGGCATTTATGGCATGAGGCAGTAAATGTTTTCACATCTGTAAACAAAGAGGGCCAGTAATAACCGGCCCGCAAGATCTTGTCCGCCGTGGATTTCCAATATAAGTGGCCTGCGCAATCACCTGCATGAAATTCTCTCATGACGCTGTTAGTTTCATCCTCAGTTAAACATTTAAGCAAAATACCTTCATAATTTTTCCAATATAAGGAACCATCTATGACGCAGAAGTTAGATGATTTCATTCTTAAAAATCTTTTTTTAGTTCTGGACAATCCTGGGGGAGCACACAGGTTTAACAATACAAAACAAATGTCAGAGTACCAAGGGGACTGTGTGAAGGTATCACTGATCTGTGGAGTCGCCAGTGCCTCTTCATCGTCCAGCTGATTAATGTTAAGTGCTTGGAAATTCGTTTCGGCCATTAGCTTAGCTAGCCCTTGTCCTTTTATGAGCTTGGTGGGCTTTATCTCGATATCATACTCAAGGATGCTAGCAATCCATTTGCCTCTTCTACCTTCCAATCCTTCCTGAGTTAGTATATCCTTTACAACCGCGTTGGGGACATATGCGATCACATGAGAGTAGAGGATATAAATTCTGAAGTCTTTAATAGCTTTGACCATGGCGTAAGCTTGCTTTTCCATGATTCAAAATTTTAGGGGCGCGTCTCTCAAAGCTCGGTTGAAGAAAGCTATTGGTTTCTCATTTCCCTGATCATCTTTTTGTAGAAGGACCGTTGCTATGGTATGTTCTGATGCAAAAGAAAAAATGATAAAGTCTTTGTCAAATTGAGGACTAGTTAGGACCGGTGTTTGAGTTAAGGCCGCTTTTATACTCTCGAAAGCCTGCTTGGCCTCAAGGGACCATCTTACCTTGCGTCCTTTTTTAGGATGTTACTCAGTAGCCTCATTGACTCAGCTAGATTGGGGATAAATCTTCTCAGGAAGTTGATTTTCCCAAGGAATCCTTGTAGCTCTTTTGTGTTTCTTGGGTAAGGGATCTGGAGGATAGCCTGAATTCTTTCTGGGTCAATTCTGATTCCATCTTTCGATATTATATGCCCTAATAACCTTCCTTCCTCCAGGGCGAACATGGACTTCTTCGGGTTCAAAGAAATACCGAATTTCCTACATGTGATAAAAATATGTCTTAAGTGTTTTAGGTGTTGCGAGTCAGATTTGGAAAATGGGGTCAGGTCATCCAGGTAAACCACGAGGAAATCATGTATTTCCTTAGCGAACGCGATATCCATTGCCCTCTGAAAGGTGGCGCCGACGTTTTTCAGCCCAAAAGGCATTTTAACGTATTTGAACGTTCCCTAGGGCGTAGTGAAAGCTTTTTTGTCCTGATCGTCTGGGTGAACTAGAATTTGGTTAAATCCCGAGAATCCGTCAAGTAGAGAAATCCTGGAAGAACCCACCACCCTTTGTAAGATGTGATCCATTTTAGGTAATGGGTAGTGGTCTTTTAGGGAGACTTGGTTTAAATTTCTCAGGTCTACGCACAGTCTTATCTCTCCTGTTTTCTTCCTGGTAGGGACTAAGTTAGATACCCATTCCGAGAATCTGATAGGCACGATGATCCCTACATCGAACATTATTTTTATTTCCTTTTCAATCATAGGGAGAAGCATGGGGTTGATTCCTCTGAGTTTTTGTTTAAACGGTTTCTGGTTCGGCCTTAGGGGGATGGTATGCTAGATTACTGAAGTGTCATAGGACTTCAAGTCCTCATAACTCCAAGCAAATACGTCTTGGAATTCTTTGAACAGATCCACATATTTGGGCTTTTGGTCAGGAGGCAGGTTTTTAGAGAGTTTGATCATCTTGGGATGTTCTGCTGTACCTATGTTGTATTCTTCTATGGTGGCATCCAAAGGTTCCATTTTTGGTTTTCTGGCAACATCGTTGCTATCGAACATGTCTTCCAACGGGGTCAGGCCAGCAGGCAAAATATTTCCTTTTAGGTCCATAAATTCTTCTTCTGCCTCGGCTGCCTTGGGTGAGCAAAACTGTTTCAGTTGCCCTATATTTGTGCCGTCAAAAATAGTCGGGCTGAGTATCTGTTCAGCCATGGGGGTTGTTAGGGTCATGCGATCTAGTTGTTGTGTTTCTGGTGTAACGTCCATGTCGATGTTGGTGCTAGAGAATTCCCCTTCTAGAGTTAAAAAATTGTTAATCTGGGCATCATCTTTGAATACCTGCCAATTCTCAACATTGTTAGGAATTGATGGTCTATGTTTTACTTCTGCAGTGAAGTGGTGACTTGGTCCAAATGGGAACCTACAGGTGGTGGCAAAGGTAGCTAAGCTATGAGCATGAATGTTATGTTCTCGTGCGATTTTGGTCAACTCAAAATCACTGAAGGTGCTAAGCAATTCGCTAGCCGTGGCTCTGTAAGCTCTCATTCTACTCTCATTGGCGACGAAATTTCCCTTTATCTGTTGTATAATGAGGTCTGAGTCGCCTAGGATGGAGATTGTGGTAGCTCCCAAGGTTTTGAGCAGCTTGAGACCTAAGAGAAGGGCTTCGTACTCTGCCATGTTGTTTTTACATCTAAAATTGAGTCTATAGGCGTGGCCTTGTGCATGATTTTCGTGAGTTTTGTAAATCCACACTCCAGCCCCTGCTCCTAACTTGTTAACTGCACCATCAAATTCTAAAAACCATGAGACCTCTGGTTCACGGTGTGTTTTGGGGATTTGAGGGGCCTGCAGCGCAGACGAACTAATGACTTCTGTTTCGGGATTTTCTTCCTGTCCTGTGCTGGTTTCCTGGGCTGTAGAAACAATTTCAAGCGAGTTGTCCACTGGCCTCTCACTAGCATTGGCCTCTTGCTCTAGGGCTAGCGGTTTATCAGGATTTGAAAGACTTGTATTATCATTAAACAAAATAAAAGAATCCATATCATAATGGATTGAGTATATTGGAAAATTTTGGGGTTTCTCCTCACTACTCACCACATATTTCATTAGCGTTTCCCTATAAAGTCTCTTTGGTTTCCCAAAGATGGATATAGTGGTGTAAGAGAGGTAGAGTTGAAGGGATCCTTGCAGTTTTGCTCCCCATGATCGGGATAGCAGCATGCCATACTTTGTGGGTATGTCATCAACTACTACGTCCATTAAGATCGTTTTGTTCGGGAATTGGACTAGGGACACACAAAGATCTTTGATTAAGCCTAGGCATTTGACTTGAGTTGAATCGAATGAATACAGATCCTTATAGGGTCGGATGACATCGAGGTTTAACTTTTCCATTACGGCTTTGGGCATGAGGTTGTGTGAGGGGCCGGAATCAAACATAGCATTGTGCAATATCTTATCATGTATGTGCAGGCTGATATAGAAAGGCGGAACAGGTCCGAATGCTATTTTTCCGTCAACCTCTGGTCCAAACAGTAATTCAGGGGTGTCATCTAGGATATTTACATCATCCCTAATTTCAGGCAATTGGAGAAATTTTTGAATCTGATGTCTATACACAGTGTGCTTAGCCAGTTTTGAGAGGGGGATGGAGACTCTGAGCTTCCCGATTTCGGCTTCTAGGCTGAATGGCTTTTCTGCTGGGTTTCGGGTATTAACACTGGTGAGTTTTTCGTTCTCCGGCGTATTTTTTGTATTTCCCTTTGGAACGTGTGTATCACTATGTATGACTGTCCGTGGTTTCTCTATTCTAGGAATATTTTCATGAATGCTCTCCAGGTCTTTTTCAGGGCGGGAAGAGTGTATCGGTTGTTCTATAGAACCATGTGTTTCTGTTGCTTCTTCCACAATAACTTGTTGCGAATTTGGGACCTGGTTGTCACTTGTATGACCGTTGGTGCTTTTCCCTTTAGCCTTGTTTGGTTGTTTACCATCCTTTGCCCTGCTAGGTGGAGGCACATTGACAGTCCGCATTCTTAGTTTGTATTTCTTATGTACCAGATACATGGCAGTGTCATACCCTTGTTTAAAGTCAAAGGACTCTCCCGATTTAGTGCAGAATTGTTCTATATTAAGGTATGGGGGGTTTTCTTCTATGAAGGAGGATTTTTGTCCATTTTCTGAATCAACCATGTTCATCAGGGTCCCGTCTGTGGGATCAGCAGATGTAGATGCCTCAGAAAAGTTCTCTTGGAAGGGAGGTCTGATGTCGTGATCCTGGTTGGCCCTACCCATGTTCATATTTTGGGTTTTTCTGAAGTTTGGGTTCCTTGCGGTGTTGGGATGTTGATTTTCCCATGAAGTTTTTCTCTCCACATTGTCTAATCTATCTCCCATTCTGTTCATGGAACTGATGATTGCATCCAGTTTCTGCTCGTGAGAGGAGGGTTCTTCTTTGAAAGTTGTTTTTCTCTCAGATCTGGCTCTGTTTCTTTTGGCGATTAGGTTTGCTTCTACGCTTACCGCGGCATCTTGCATTTCTGCAAGACTTTGAGGGGCTCTTTCCCTTAATTGATACACCATCTCGGCATCAAAGCCATCCAGGAATTTGTATAGAGCAAGGTCAGGTGGAGGTCTTAGATTCAGAGGTATTGCGTTGTAAACATTGTTAAATCTGGCACAGTAATCCAGAACAGCTTCCCCAGGTCCTCTTTTGATAGACTCATATTCAAATAGAATGTGCAGGGGGTCCTTCCTTTTCTCCCATCTGTTAATGAAGGTTTGGTATAAGGCTTCCGGATTTAATATTGAATTAGGTGGAAGTGCCCTAAACCAGGTTCTGACATCACCGGTTAGACTTTGAACAAAGATCTTCATTCTTACGCTATCATCGTCTATTTCATAACTCTCGAAATAATCCTGCATTTTCTTTGTATGTTGTAGGGCGGTGCAAGAGGTTGTACCATCATAGTACGTGATTTTCAATTGATAGTCCTGAGGCATTGCTCCGGGATTAGCAGGTAGTTGTAATGGTGCATATCTAGCCATGATTATGGGAATTAGCAGAACGCCTAAAGCGAGAGGGACTATAGGGATAACCGGGGAAGAAGGAGTAAGCGAGGGGCTATGGGTATGGTTTTGAGGTGTGGAAGAGCTCCTCGGAGAAGGGGGTGATGAGCCAGAGGAATTCGGGGTGGATCGGACTAGAACTCTGACGGGGGTTGGCACAACAATTGGCTGAACTACTTCAGGACTAACAGGGGTCTGGCAGTCTTTTTGTTTTTGCTGCCTGACGATCTTCAGAATCAGGTTCAGATTTACAACAACGGGCGGGTTATTAGGATCAGGATTTGATTGTGTATTACGTGTCAGTTTCTTAGGAGCCAGATTCTAATATAACTTTGAAAGAATTCACAAAATATGCAACCACGCAGGTCGGCCGATCAAAATTCGGTTTCTTCCTCTGTGAGGATGCAGATTGATTGCATTGATTTATCTGAGGAGGTCCCCAGTGGAGTCGCCATTATGTTATCACTCAGGTTGTCCCTAGGCTCCTATTAGGGATACGGTTGAGGTAACCACAAACCAATCTTCTGATTGCAGGTTCTAGCCCACCTGCAATCGGAGAGGGCTCTGTCCTTTAGATTTAACCTTAGTTGACCTAGATTCAACCTTAGTTGATGATTTTAGGCTAGGTTTCTGACTTCAAGGGAATGTTGACTGTGATTGGAAGGAAGGTAGGATTCTCGAGTAAAGAGGCACAGTAAGGTGTTATAAGTTCTAAACCATTGGGCATGGAGTCACGGATTGAGGCATGCGAGTGTTTTCTTGGTCACAAGGGGATACAGAGCGGGATAGCCACGCAAGATACAATACTCAAGTTGCTGAAAGTATGGAATGAATATCAGGGATGAAAGGCAAAAGAGAATCATTTCATCATGCTGACCAAGGGGATAAGTGGATGAGTGTGATCCCGGAGAAGTTAAGAATTCCAAAGACATGCACTCATATATGAAAGAAGCAGGGTAAACTAGAGTAGTTAAGAATTCTAGCTCATAACTGTTTCAGCAAAAAACATCGAAAAGTGCAGAAATTGAACTTAAGGTGTATTTAAACAAATATTAAGCTATTATTTTTTCCCGCAGCTTAGAAAGGCGGAAAGATGATAAAAACATAAAATAAACAGGGGAGAAGAACACTTATTGGATCATGCAAAGACACAGGAATTCCGTGATCATTCCTTGGCCAAGAGAAAACAGCAAGTTGTTTCGCAATCCATGCTTTCAGCAATCTTTGATTATGAAAATATGACAGTTACAGTGTGAGTCTTTACTCAGAGAAAATTGTTGGAAAGGAAATTGACCAACAACTACTACTACCAACCAACCAACCCTTTACAATATCGCTTCAGGTGGTATTTATAAACAAAATATCAGGAAGACATCATTACAATTGACCTTGACAGGTCGGCTTAGAACTCTTCAAAAATCTAAATGCTACTGGAAATAAATGCAAGTAAATCTTTTTTGACTGCGCTGGGGGCAGCTGAATCGGAACAGGTGACGAGGTGGCCCTTGGGGACCAGATGCAGTGTTGCTGAAGTGAATGTGCTTTGGGGCTACAGTTCGGCTTTGGTGCGAATTGAATGTGCAATTATTATGATTTGAGAGCCTCAAGTATTTCGCTCTCCTCCTGTGGATCTACTGGAAGATATTCAAATTTCTCTTGCTTTGGGTTGCTGCTCAAGATATTCTCTTATACACTTTGCCGCTACATTGATGGTTTCCGTCGTCGACTGATACTCTTTGACATGCTTGATAACTGTTGATTTGATCTGATACACTTTAACCTCTGTGATTGATCTGCTACTGTCTTCAAATTGGATCCTTTGGCACGCTTGGGTGATTTTCGAGTTTTTTCGGTGCGCAGTGGGCTCGGCAACCGAAAGATTCCCTGAAGATTCCCTGATCTGGAGCTCCGAAGTGCGACTTTTCTTTCTGCGCAAAGGTTTTTCGGCTTTTCTAGCTACTGACGTAAGCATTGCATCGGCTGCATGGTGGATGACGTCATCAGTGGGTCCCTGGTACAGCGCGACGTGGTGAGGTACTGGATGAACTGTTGGTGAAGAGGTTCCGATGCGATATCGCGATATCGCGTCGGCGGGGAAAGAGGGGGATCATTGGGTTGGACACTGGTGCTTGCGACTGCCGATATGCGATATCGCGATATCGCATCGGCGGAGAGGAATGGTGAACGGATTGGACACTCGGCGTTTGTGATCGTCGATTGCCGATTTCGCGATGTCGCATCGGTGGGGAACGGATGGGCGATGTTTTGCATGAAAGTGAGATGGCGAGGTTGCGATGCAAAAACAGCTTTGAGGGGAAAAGGTAAGTAAGTGGGTGTGAAGGGCTTTTGAAGTTTCGGAAGGGGTCCAACCACTTCGGGGGAGTTTTATACTTAGGAAGGAGTCCATAGTATGTGGAAGGTGGTTTCGGAGGTTGGGTTCTTGCTTAGTTTCTGATAAACTAAACAATTCCCAGGACTTGCTATGGTTATTTTTCAACCAGGGGAAGGGATATTACATAGGGGAATTTACTTAATATTAATACGGGGACATGAAACATAGGGAGCTATATAATAATGTTAGTGGTTAATGTGGAGATGGTAAGAAAGCGCTAAGTTTCGGGAGAACTTAGGCTGTTGCAGGGGGTAGGACCATACTTTGGGAGAAGATATGGAACAACTTTGAGTAAAGCAGATCTTTACTCAACCAGAGTGATGAATATGGTGAACTTAAGAGGTGTCAAGCAGATCGTGACCTCTTTTGGGGATGTTAGTTAGTGATCGGGGGGGGAAAGCAGAGAAGGGGAGTTAGTTATACCTCATTTTAGCCTTTTTTCTTACAGATCTTTGCTTATTATGTTCTGCATGATATGATGCCTGCAAACTCAGAACTTGTCATCAATTCAACAGCCTCAGAAGTACCTACCCAGCCTACTTTCCTAGCATTTTTTCTTCTTTTGCTTGGGGTGCACTTAGACTTGCAAACCCATCATACATTTTTCTTTTGATGCTTTCCTATCTACATACTACCCTTATTTCTTCCAAAGCCCAGATTAAACTATTGGAATCTTCTGTTTCTCTACCTATCTAAGAGTCTGCCAAGATTAAACTGTTTGGACAGACTTACAATCTCTAT
>APFE031135894.1:0-10594 GCA_000404065.3 Pinus taeda
ATATCTGGTTGGACTTGGGCACGGAGGGCTAGGGAACCTGTGGAGGTTTCTTGGGCTAGGAATTTGTTTCCTAGTTGGCTGGGTGGTAAATCCGGTTGGGTCGGTGAGAAGGAGCATTCAGCTGGAGCTATCCAACAAAGGTATCATCATCAACCGCCGGAGCAGGTATTTTTCCATGAACTACTCTTATTAAGTTGATATCAATGGAATGCTCATCTTAATTTATGTTGTTTATGATAAAATGATTAGATGTTAAATGTTTAAAATTTTGCGAGAAGGTCAGAAAGCTTCTTTATTTACTTGCAAATCAACACTATAATAGATCTGTTAGTGTATAATAGAATAAGGCTCTAATAATAGGAATCGGGTTCTTACACATGGTATCAGAGCCAAGTTCAACCTCTAGGACCTATGGACCCTTATTTTGGCTTCCTTCTCAAATTGTTAATTTAATTTTACCTTTCCCTTCTGTTTTGTACTTGAGATTAAGCCAGTTGAACCAGACTGCCTACTGCTCGCAATCTTCTCAATCTCACTCATCTTCACACGCAGCTTGATTTTTCCCAACTGTACTATTAGACGTCCATCCTCCTTGGAAGGAGCTTCTGCTACAGTGGCTAGTTTATTTCCTAACCGCTTGATAAGAACTTGATCTCCAATCTCAGGAACAGAAAAATTAGTGGAATTTGTCTGAGCATGCAGCGCCTCTGTTGCATTTGGACAGTATACTTTCACAATAGAAGCAATAGCAGCTTGAGCTTCTTTCATATAAACAGAAGAAAAATCAGTGTTTTCTTCACGCAATTGCTTCTCAAAGTTTGCAATGACTTCAGATATCCTATCTTGCGCTTCAGTTAGTTCTTTTTCCACAGCTTCCTCTACCATCACCTTCAACACTGCTTCTCTTTTGTCAAGATCTTCTGCCTCAACAAGAATCTCGTCATGAAGCTGTTTAGAATCACAAAGAACAGAAGCAATTTCTTTTGCTTGCTCTTGAAGTTCATCTCTTTGCTTTGAGAGTGACTGGAAAATTCCACTTTGGCGTTCTTCATGCAAAATATGGTTTCCTGTATTATCCTTATGTTTGCTTACAGTTAACGTGTCGTTCTCTGTTAAATGCCCTTCAACAAAGGGGGGCCGATATGCCATCATGCACCATCGAAATCTGAACATAAATGGAGATGCGGGGTATCGAACCCCGTACCTCTCGCACCCACTCTCGTGCACGAATCAAGACTTTGGAATCAAATCCAATTGACTGGGCAATATCCAAGGCATTGGACTGGCCCATAGTTCCCCAAAGTATGCGGTAGGTGGGCTGTAAAGTCTCAATATCAAATTCAGTTGCAACATTTTCAAATATATCATCTTTGTCCTTGAGTTTACTCAAGTCTGCATAGTGCGTAGTTACAATGGTCAAATTCACCTGACTTGCAAGATGCTGTAAAATGCTTGCTGAAAATGCCACACCTTTAGAAGGGTCAGTACCACTCCCAATTTCATCAATCAAAACAAGGGATTGGCTAGTGCCCACTTCCATAATTTTACAAAGGCGTTGTATATGTGCGCTATATGTGGATAAGCTTTGCTCCAATGACTGACTATCACCAATATCTGCCATGACATGGTCAGACCATGGAAGCTTCGGTTGACCCTTAGCTGGTAAAAACATGCCAGCTTTTGCCATCAAAGCAGCTATCCCTAGAGTCTTCATTGTTGCTGTTTTCCCTCCAGTATTAGGACCAGAAATAACTACTACTTTTTTCCGGGTCCTATTTTGATATCTATTGGTACAGGTAATGGTCCTATCTTTTCATTAGAGCTTTCAACAGTCTCAACATCAATGGAACTAGTATCATGTTAGCTATTTATCAACATGTCCAAATGTTTTAATTGCTGTCATACAGGCAAAACATAACAAAATACAGTAGTCCACAAGTCAGCAAAGTAAGCATGTGAGCCTTGGCCCTAGAATAAACACAGGAATTCTGGCTTTAACAATCAGTAATGTTATCTGGTTGTCACAAAACACTGGTCTGAATCCTGTTAACTTAGCCTTTTGCTTATAAATCGAAATGGATCATTACATTAAGTTTACTGCTGTATTGACCTCATTTCCTTGGGGTCGAGTCTACTCTTTAAGGGCGAAATACTTGATTTCTGAGAGTTGTATGCGACTGCTGTGCCTGTGGGGATAATTTCTGGATTGTAAAATCATCTTGGAGAGATGAACAGCACCTACAGCCTAACTGTTTAACAAAAGGAGCTGCCATCTACTCATACGTTTTTCTCTCGTTTCACTGTTACAAGTCCCTATCAGTAGTATGTACCATTTCTAAGTTTAATATAAATTATATACTGCTATGTTGAAGCCTTCTCACGGTGTATTTGTGGTACTGTATTCTTTTATTTGAAATAAAATACAAAAGAATACACCTACAACCATATGCATTCAAACTGTTTGATGAAATACCTCAGAGATAGAGTTAACCAAACTCTGTTATTTTGTGGGAAACTTGAGATATTACTAGAAGGGTATCTTACAGTAGTTCTGTACATAGTTCATTCCTCATGGAACTATTCTATCATAGCTCATCCCTCACGGAACTAATCCTTGACAGAAATAGTATGCACAGTTTAATTGATGAGGATGTATTTTCTTTCTATTCTAGTTCCTTTCCAAACAGAGACAGGTTATTTTATGTCTCAAAACTGTGTTGAACTGGGTGAGGCTGAGGTACACAGTACACTATAGCTGATGAGAGGCCAACAATGTGACGTGACAAACTTGTTTACAAAAGCTTGAAAACAGAAGGGATTAAACCCAAAAAAAAAACTGAGTTGAGACATGGCCATCAGTATTATGCTTTTGTAATACCTAGATGATGTCATGTAAAATGATGTGTGTGTGACAAAATCCATGTAAGGAACTAGTCACAAAACTAACATTCTGCCCTGCATGTGAAACGCTACCAAGATTTGGTGGTTTGGCTTCTTTGTGCATTTCTGTTAAAGAGAGAAATATTTCTCAAGGGCAGTGATATACGGTGAGAAATAACTTATGTAGGAAAGGTATGGAACCGAAAGGAAAAGATAGTACCACGGGTAGAACTCTAAGAACACTCAAACACATCTGTCAATATGACTGGGTGTGTTTATGTATCATTAATCAAATAGGACTGCAATCAGAAAGTGATAACTCAGGATGGCAGGAAATGAGAGGGGTCTTACATCACCCCTTTGGTGCAGAGGAATTGTAAATCCTTTAAGGACTAGCTGGCATAAGTCTTCAATGCCAGCTGGAATGCAATACAGACTTCACATGTCCTCTTGGTGGCTAAACCAACCAGTGTATAAGAAGCCACAACCTTGTATTTCAAAGGATCCATACCATTGCCTTTGGATAGTGCGGCTTGATCATTACAATTTTCCCTGGTTGGTAGCATGCAATGCCAATGCCAAGAATCATCTTATTCCAGTTTTGACAAGCTATGGAGAAATATGTCCAATGCGTTATCAAAATATTTCATATGCAAATAGCAGTTGTAGGTTGAGTCAGAAATAAGGGTAAAGTCCCTTATCTCCATGAATCTTGAGAACCTGGTACGTGTTTAAAATAGGCTCATTAGGAAAAACAAAAATTTCCAATGTCATTACACTCTACAATGACTTCACCTTAAACAGTTGTTTGAATTAAGTTAATCTAAACGGATTGTTCATATGGTTTCATGGACACAAAAACATGTGGCATCTTGTGTAAATATCCATAGCTTCTTGAAAGACAAGATGCACACTATGGTGGCATTAATTGCTATTTGAGCAAGCTTTCTTTCTGAGCTTGTGCTGACTGCTATGCTTCTTCATGTTGACTTCCATATCCACAATTTGAACCAAGGTAAAGCAATTAAATATATCACTCCTCAATCTCCTCAACTAATTTTCCCAGAAAGAGACAAAAGTAGATTTAGATATACTTTCTGCTCCAATTAATAATAATAAAATATGCCTGGCAATTTAAAAATCCATAAATGAGGGAGGATCAAATCAAAGAAAATTGGGAGTCCTCGTCTTGGACTAGTGACCCTTTGACATCCTTAAATCCTTAAATCTCTCCAAAAAAAAAAGGGCTCTTGAAATATGTGCTGGCTACCATGCATCTTCATGTTGAACAAAGCTTCTAAATGTGTGATGTCTCTGAAAACTAAAAGTTCTCCAAGTTATAGTGTTCCTTCATCTGCTCCCAGAAATAGATCATTAATAGATGAAGCTGCAATTCATATAAGGCAACAATAGTGGTTGTAGAGTTCATCCACAAAGGTAATAAACCTTCTTGCCAGAAGACCACAAAGTTGAGTTAATGTGAAGAGTGCTACCCTATTGCAGCTCTCTGGAAACTCTAATAATTGTCCAAACATAAAGGTACAACCATTGGAGTAAATCAGTGATTTTCTTGGCCATTCCCAAGAAAATCAGTGATATATTCTAGCAACCAACAAAGAATCTATCTCATGACAATTACTAGAAAATACTTTAGGTAGAAATTTCAATGTATTGACTCTCCTAGATAAAATAATTCATCACTTTCCTAGCACCCCATGTAAACTCAAGGCTAAAATTGATGTTGCTTATTTAAAATTCAAAAGTAGAAGTAGATTTATCCAACCAATTCAGACAAATGCATCCAGCTAAGCTGATCTACATTGGAAATATTTGGTCTCATCTGAACTATTGTAATGCTTCTCCATATATCTTGTAAATATTTTCAATCTTCAATACCAATGGTTTTGTTTGGATGGTGAATAACACTTTCTAGTTTATTCATCCATTCTTTAGGATGACATAAATTTTGTTAATAACAATGGAAATCACTGAAGGACTGCTTTCAAGCAGGCTTGGTTCAACTTAATACATAATGGTTGTGTTTATATCTTCTGGTGTGTGTCATAATATGTTTAGAACTGGTTATGTCCGCTTATAGTTTCATAGGGCAATTGGCCAGCCCATGCCACCTCTTGGAAGATTGTTTATAGCATTTTAATTTCAGACAAATGCAAACTGGCTACAGTTCCCAACCTTTCTAATTCAAACCTAACAATGAAGATGCCAAGAACAAATTGGACAGCTCAAGTCTTTATGTTTTCACTAAGTTTCACTTGGTTACCTCTGACCCTGAATGCAAGTTCCACCATATATATTAATGGATAGAATCACTTGTACTTTAAAAAAAAAAAATGGCCAGGTAGAGATCAACCCTCCGAATGGTGTTTACAAGGGATGTGTGACGGGTAAGCACCAACAAGAGTCATTTCCAAAGGACAACTCAAGGCAGGCCCTCTAGGCCCCTTGAGTTAATATATAGTGATAATTGTTATTCCATGGCCACTTCTCTTGTGGAAGCTAAATATTTCCTTACGTTTATTGATGATAATTCTCAATTTCTATGTGTCTACACCATTAAACACATAAATGAGGTGTCTGGCCAATTTTAGGAATTCAAAACTATTGTTGAAAGCACAATGTGAGCAAAAGATAAAGTGTCTATACTATGATGGGGGAGGTAATGTTTTCTGACAATTTCTCTGCTCTCATGGCATCTCTTGGTAGAAGATTGTACCCTATATTCAACAAAATGGTATTGCTGAGCACAAGAACGTGGCTATCATGGAAATGTCTCACTATATTATTTCATTCTCAGAACATGAAGCTTCATTTTTTGGAAATAAGTAGTTGTTTCAAGTTTCAACGACATTTACCATCAACCACACACCTACTGGTGCAATTTCTGATATGGCTTCTTATAAGGGCTTATTCTATAGCGATGATGCCATACACATATTGTACTGTATAAACAAACCTGTAGCATTATCTGGGAACGGATTATCCCAGCATGAGAAGTTGATTGACATCGTCATTTCTATTAGAAGATGCATGCTACTGTAATCGCATCCTACATACTCCAGCATATCTACTCATTGATCCATTTGTCCCTAAAAAGGTGCCCTTTTCGCCAAAATTTCAAAAAGGGGCAACAAAGAGATGACTGGATATTCAGAATGATCACCTGCAGACATTATTTTCACAATTCCCTGATTCATACTATTTAACTGCCAAATAATATTCAAAAGTTGTTGGAAAACTGAATTGACATTACAAGTTTGGAAAGGCTCTAATTAGTGCGATAGTTATCCTTCAGAGCCCTGGAAATCGATTCAACCTAGACAAAAACAAATATCATTCAAGAGAGATGCTGCTTTAAACTTGGAACTTACTTCCAATTCAACTTCTATTGCTGAGTTGTAAGGCTACATTTCTGGTTTGAAGTTTGTAGAAATGCCACAATTCAGCTTTCAGGAAATTGTACGTTCCTTTTCAAATTCACGGAAGGTTCAAGTCTCAAGACCCTAAACAAATACAATCATACTCTGGTCAAACTGTTGGATTAGATATTCCAGCTACACTTGTATATCTGAAAACACAACTTAGGCTACAACATTTTAATACTACACATTCTGTCAGAGTGCCATTGCACCACTATGGGCAATTATTAGAGTTGAAGCCAACCAAGACTTATGCCTGGACTCCCTCCAAAATTCACATTAGCATAAGGACTACAATAAACAGCACCACCACTTCAGCATGATACTTTTGTTTTGTCACATTAACATGACTTTACATCTCAAAAAGATTCTGTGAATGGCATTACTACAGGAAGTCTTTGTGATTAATTCATCAAGTCTTTCGCTCCTATCTGATGCCAACACTTCTCTCCTTTTATTTTGAAACTGTAATATATAGGCTAATAAAGGGCTTTACTGAAACAATGTGCTGTGCGTTTCCCATTATCTTTTAAATGATATATGCATTAAATGTGTTGTCTATTTCCCATTGTTTTTAAATGAGATGCTTTTAGTGTAAGTAACCCATCCGTTTTTACTTTCTTTTTTTTACCTGATTTGCGGATCTTCTAGCTTAATGCATTGAATCTATAAATATTATTGATTGGTAACTTTATATCCTCTTATTTGCACAGCGAGAACTTCGGATTCATTTGATCCGGATAGTGGATAATTTACTTGAACACCTCACACTGTGTGCAAAGTGTCTTCTTGGCCCTGTGAATGCATCTCTTGCTGACAACATTTGTTTTTGTGGTAGCCCTTCTATGGGCATTTCAGCTTGCAAAGCCGTGTCTCCTGTTCCATCTTGTTTAACTTCGAAAGCCACGTCTCATCTATTCCATCATGTATCTTTTTATTTGACGCTTAGCAGAGCTTCTTTGTGATTTAATGTTCTATGGCTTAGAAGTTTCTACATTTCCATTTGTATCTTTTTATTTCGCGCTTTGACCAATAGCAGAGCTTCATTGTGATTTAATGTAAGTGCCTCTGTGGCTTTGGAGTTCTACGTTTCCATTTTGCTTTTGAAGCAATCGGAATTGTCGTGAATGGAAACGGTAGTTTGGAATTCAGTCCTTGAAAACGCTTATGGAAGCCGCGATGTAGGCTTTCTTTCGCAAACGCCCTGAATATATCTTGCAGTTGTATCTTCAGATCGGTTCTTGAAATATGCTTTATTTTTGTGTCTTCCATTCGTGTTTTGATATAATAACCTGTGTTCTAGTCGTAGAACTGTGGTTTACTTAACTCATCCTCAGATTGCCAGTAGATGCAGATTGCATATAAATTATATATTTAATAGAAGTGGCACTCTGCTGTTGTAATCAATTTTTCTTCTACCACTGTCTCCCTTACTCTAAAGTTCTTAGAGAATTGTAAAAGTTGCATTGTTTTATCATTTGCAGCAATACTCCTTTTAACCTAGACATGAATTTTTTCTTGTTGCAAGATTTCATTTATGAATTGTAAGTAAAAAAATATTACATATTCTGTACAGCTAGCCTCCCACTTGGGAAACCAAATTGGATACATTATAGGAGTTTCTTACCCTAATCCCTGTGAGGATTTATTAGTTCAAGTGAGAGAGCAGAGGTCATATCTGGGATATAGATTTCATAAATGCCTATGACAGGAGATTGGGGTAGCAGAGTTTTATTAGTTCAAGTGAGAGAGCAGAGAAGGTCATATCTGGGATAAGATTTCGTAAATGCCTGTGACAGGAGATATGGGTAGCAGAGTTTCCATTACTACGAAATGTTGATGAAAAACCCACAAACACTGACACTGTAAGTTGCGAGGGGATGGATGAGGGAACGCTGCCTCTGTGTATCCTCAAGTTGACATCTTGATGAGGTGGATTTGAGGTCATTGATCCCTACTTGACATTAATTCTCACAAGGTTCAGACTATGTGAAGAATGGAGACAAGTCCAAAGATGGCCTTGAGGCTGAAAGGATGGTTGTGAACACTAGTTGGATGATGGGCTGGGGGAACTATTCATAGCAAATGGGTGATGCGTTATAATGGAGGGGTGTGGATTCTCTTTGTTTTAGCCTAGTTAACCCAATGCATTCTAGCTCCCAGGTCTTAGAGCCATAGAGGACAATGTGTTTGATGATTTTCCCAAGAGGTGTATCTCAAACAAGATATCTCTAGGAAGTGGAGTTGAAATCACCCTCTTGAACCATATGTCTTGTAAAGACTAGGCTAGAAAGCATGCCTCAAAGTGAATCAAGACCCCAATGACTGACCCCCATGTATTTGTAGGTCTTGATAATCATAATCTCATCCCCTTGGAAGTAGAAGTGGTAGTTGGTGAGAGCTTGTTGAGACACATTGAAGATTATGAACTTTGTTATAAGAAGGTTAATTATGAACTGTCAAAGGTGTAGAACTAAGATTAAATGTGAATTATCAAAAGTTCCAGATGTTGGATATGGCATCAATATGTCTTTGTAGCTCCTCGGTGAGTAGGACAAGAGGATTATATTGTGGAAAAATAAAAACAAGGACATCAAGACTTAGTATAGAAGATAACCATCATCAATATGCATCATAGATCCATGTTAACCCCAGATCTGTTAAGAACTGACTCCTGAGAAGTTCACATCTGGAATTTTTTTTATTCCCCTAAGTGCTCAATAGATCTAGGTCAAGATGCATCTATGGTAGCTTACAGACTGTATAGTGAATTTTTAGATATCTTCTTGTTGCACACCTTGTTATAATACGAATCATGCTATTGAGGATGGCTAATTTTGTTCTGAATATGTATTATGAAATTTGAATGTGATATATGTTCTCAATTTTAGAAATTAAAATTGTTTAAGACAATGTTTCTGTATGATGAATGTTGATAATGAAAACTTTCAGTTATTCTTGTGATGTTTTGAAAATAACTCTGCAAAGTTTCTCATCGTGAAACCTCAAAATCTCATTTCCCATGTTGAATCCATTTCACATTTCATTTTTGTTTCTCATTTCTGGTAACATATTTTCGGAGTTCTCATGGTTTTGTTTTCCTACTTGTTTTATATTGTTGATCTCTGAGCTCTTTGAAGTTACTTAATTTTTGGCTTAGAAACATGTGATAGAACAAGGCCCTCATGTTGTGAGGCTACCAACAAGTGCTGGTAGGTACCTTTGAAACCCTGTGATTTTGGACCACGAAATCTGAGAAAGCTCTTCATCAGAGTCTTGAGAGAATAGACCATCTTTGGACTAGAAGAGTATTCAAGAGAACCACGAGACTGTTGTCCCAAAAGGGCACATATAACTTTATCACGACATCTTCATGTCTTTCCTTCAATTTTAACATATGCTTCATAAATGCCAGGATATGTGGAACAACATCAAAAGGGTTTCCTCCAAATTTCGGAAAGTCTTTACCATAGTTAGGAGGATTCTTGCGTGAGGTATCTTACAATATTATTAGTATCCAAAGTGGGATACAACACATGCAAATCCCAAGGGACCGTCTTTTGTCCATATAAAACCTCAATTGTGAAAATTCAAATTTGCAATTTCGTATCTTTTCACAATGGAGTCAACAAGGTGAAAAGTAAGGATAACACAACTAAAGGTTGGGATGGTGAAGACTTGAATAAGGCAATTATTCCATTTGTTTAATTATTTCTCATTTAACAGGTCATATTGTGAGCTGCATTATATATCATAAAATTGTCTTAGTACTAGTAAATAATGATTAAATATATAATAAATTTGAACCTTTGACATTTAGAGGACATTTCTCCCATATGAGATCGTGCTAGAAACAGTTTCTGAATTTTTGAGTCTTTTACGCTATTAATTAATTGGTTTCGAAGATGAAAAAAAAAACAAACCATCAAATTGGAAGAGTGAGATTTTTTTTAAAAGAAATTATATGCATAAAACTTATACTAGCACCTTCTAGTGGAATTGATAGTGCATTAATCCATTGCTTGCCATTATTTTGGTTTTGGTACCACCTTATAGCATATCCGGGTTCAAATGCTATTTTCCATGACGGACAATTGAATATCATCAACTCTAATTGTTATTCAGGGGTTCCACCAAGATGTCACATGAGAATTTATGGTGCCCATTTTGACGTGGACAACTATCTATGTTAAGGTTTTATGTTGCAGTTCTGTATTATTTATTTATGAACATTGTGTAATATTGATGCATTTGGTTGAACATGTGAAACTACTTAG
>APFE031135909.1:0-10172 GCA_000404065.3 Pinus taeda
AGTCCATTTGGAAATTTGTAAAAGACCGGTAGTAGAAGAAAAGACAGCAAAACATAGTAGCCCTTTGGGAAATTCAGAAGGAACTGGATAGTGTCTCTGATAATTTAGCTGCTCATAGTATCCCTTTCAACATGAGATGTTGTATGAGGGAGTTGCAAAGGAGAAAGTGCAAAATCTTAGAACACGAAGAGGCATCATGGAGATTAAAAAGCAAGGAAATTTGGTTAAAGGAAGGAGACAGAAACTCAAGAACACCGCTATCTCCCATATTGTTTATCCTGGCAATGAACACCTTAAGCCTCCACATCAATAAGGAAGTAAGTGAAAATAGGTGTCATCCTCTGAGGATTTGCAGGAACATTTTCATATCGCATAATCTCTTCGTTGATGATATTCTTATTTTCGGAATGTTGTGCAGGCTCACGTGGTCATGCCTATATGAGATCCTAAAAAAATTTCAAAGGACCACTGGCTTACAAATAAATGAATCAAAGTCTTCTCTTTTACATAATGATGGCAATTGAGAACTAATAAAGTGGATATCCTCTCTCTTTGGCATTGAGGCGCGGTCCATCGATCATGGAATGAAATATTTGGGATTCTAGTTAAAAGCAAAGGGATACTCCAAATTGGATTGGCAGTGGATAATAGAAAGATACTACAAAAAGATTTCAGTATGGGAAAACAAATTCCTTTCAATGGTAGGAAGATTCATTCTGGCTCAATTAGTCCTCACACAACTCGCGGTATATTGGGCGCATTTGTTTTTTCTTCTAGCAAGCATTATCCAGAAAATGAACAAGATAACAACAAATTTTATTTGTGGTGGCTAGGCTGAGAAAAGGAAATATCATTTGTCAAAGCTATCATCAATCTCACTATAGAAAAATCTGGGAGGATGGAGTCTGCTGGACCTAAGGAGCTTTGGAAAGGCCCTTTTAGGCAAATCCCTTTGGAGAGGGATTTTCGGGGAGAGACCATGGAGTAATACCATAAAAAAGAGGTATATGGGTGGTAAGGATCTTTCATATTGGTTCAGAATGGGAAGGATTACATCCATTTATGAATCTGCAATATGGCTAAGCTTCCGTAAGATAGAAGGGTTATTCTTAAAGAATTTGATCTAGAGTTTCCAATCTGGCAGCAAATTCTCATTGGTCTGGATACTTTTTTGAGAGGACAAGAGGATAAAATTTTGCCAAAGGCTCTCCTTAAATTTTTCACAGGAAAGGCTATTTCACCTAGGATAAACTCATTGCAGAATGGAATGGCCCCCTCCCTATCTTGATAGGAGATGGCAAAATGGGGATTCCTGGAAATGTGGCAAAGTAATGGAAAATTGTAGAAGTTTGTCTGAAAAATTGTGGAATATATCGTTCTTTAGATGTCGATGTCCTAACATGGAAATATATAAAAGGGGTATCCCAGGTTCGAGTAAAGGATATTTGCTTAAAGCTGATAACCTCGGGAAATGCCATCCCTAGCTCTTTTTTCCTTTATCTTTCTGGAAATCAGGTTGCCTGTCCAAATCTATTTTTTTCTCTTGGCTAGTATTCCATAACAAAAATTTATCTTCGGAAAACTTAAGAAAGAGGTGCTAGCAGGGCCCAGGTCTTTGCCCCATGTGCAGAACTGAGGAAGAAACAAATTGTCACATGTTCCTCCTCTGTCTGAAATTACAGCAGTTATGGCAAGCACTGGAAATTCATTATGGTTTCCCTCATGCTTCTCACACCTCTATTCAAGAGGCTTTTATATGGTGGAGCAGGTAAAGGGAGTCTTGGAGGCCGATTTTCATCATCACTTTATGGTGCATATGGAGATGGAGCAACAACAATATTTTAATGATTGTAAGGAACCTTTGATGGGAATCGTCCAAATCATATCTTGTTTTTTTGAATCCATAGCTTAAAAGCCTCCAAAGGAGAAGCGATCAATTCTTGTCTTGGATGATCTATGTTGTGACAGTTTCCTGAGAGCATTCTTTGATGGAGTGGCACAAAATTATTCATGTGGTTGTGGAATCCACATCATCTTGGATGAAAATACTCAGTATTTTATTTCATGGAATGGAGGAAAAGGATCCAGCTGCAAAGCAGAGGCGATGGCTCTTACGGGGCTCCTCTCCTTTTGTATTTTCTTTAGCATCTAGTCTGTTTTAGTTTTTGGGGATTCCAAAGTAATGGTTGATTTCGTTCGGGGGGAAATCCACATTCACAATCCTTACCTGGCGGGTTGGATGAATAGGATAGTTTTTCTTTGGGAAAGGATGGAAGGATGTTCCATACAACATGTTTACAGGTTTTAGAACAAGATGGTAGACAATTTATCAAAGGAAGGTCTAGTATCGTCTCTAGGTATATGGTATATGGAGGTAATTTCAGATGACCAGGTGTTCTCTATCACAAATTTTTCCTTAGCTAATGCTTTCTGAGTTTGTCAGGTACATTTTGTTTATGCCTCTTTTTGTCCCTGCAGTCCTCATTATGATTTTGTCTCTTGCTTTTTTGGAATTTCCATTCTACGATGCTTCCTGCATGGAGGATCTCAGTAGTCCAATGTTTGTATGTTTCAAAATATTATCTCTGCGACTTTCTATATCAAAGACATGGTTGTCAATTTAGAAGATCATCAGACTTATGTGTTTTTTGGGGATTATTTCCTCTTTCTCATTTTCAGTCTGTATCGGATTGCCCACTAGTCCGGTCTCTCTTCATATACAGTTTTCCATATGGCAAATGTATTTTGATCATTATACTCCTTATATAATATATTTATGCTTTTTTGTTCCTGAAAAAAAGAATCAGATAGATTGACATAAAATTAGTATTGGTTCATTTGTGATTAGTTATCAACTTGTTTCTTGCATTGTGAGTTCTATATCCACCTCTTTTTTATTCATATTAATTTATCAACTTCAACTTTTTTTAATGTAGAGAGAGGTCTTAGACAAGGGTTTCCTCTCTCTTGCCTTCTCATCCTCCTAGTAGATAAGGGCATCAAATTTCATATAAGGGAAGATTTTAATGGATTTTAATGAAAGGTGATTCCATCATTCATACCTCTTCTATCTCCCACATTATTTTTTGTTGTTGACATTATTGTTTTCTGTAAAGGGAATATTCAAAGAATTAAGCATTTGAGGGACCTTTCTACATCCCATAATTCCAATAGCATGTGTATTAATAGGAAAAATATTCCATGTTTTTGTGGAGTTTTTCCAATCTAGACACATTGTACTTAGCGGGTTTTATTTTTTTAATTACCATGGATATCAACTCTAGGTTCGAATATTTAGGGATTTATTTGAAGTCAAACAATTTCTAGAAGAATGTGTTTCTTTCTTTAGGTATTTGTAGAAATTGAAAGGAAAAATAATGCTTCATGTCATGAACTCAAGTTGGCAAGTTGGTATTGGCTATAATAATCCTTAAAGAAATAATATTTTACTACATCTCTCTAGACTTAGTTCTAAAAGGAAACCTTGGGAAACTTTGCCAAGTATCATTCACATTTCTTTGGGAAAGTTTTGAGGAAAAATACCAATTTCTCTTGCCTCTTGGAAAAATTCGGCTAACCTAAACTTGTTACAGGTTTAGGGGTTTCAAAAAAAACCAATTATTCTTGCCTCATGCAAAACGTTCACAAGAGTGCTTGGAGACTCATCCACGGAGGTATCTTATGTGCATAGCTAACAAGTTATAAGTGTTTCATGCTTATCTATACCATGAATTGGATTCTAAAATAACAGAATAAATCTAAAAATGGCTCCATAATTTAGAAAGATGTTATTCTAGCCTTCATTGGAGAGATCATTGAGTTGATTGTCATAATCAATGTTTCATCCCTCCAAAAATCATCCATTGTCTTTTTAAATATGGATTCTACATTCTAAATTAAGTAATTAGACATGAATATATCTTGGGGCACATCCATTGGCTTCATAAAACATACAAAAAAAATTTGATGGTGGAATTGCCTTTATTTCGGACTCATATATATTAGATACAATAAAAAAATCATTTTTCATCCCATATATGAAGTGGGTCAACTTACTCTATCTCCAAAACCATCAAGCAATTATGCTCAAAAATTGGATTTGTAACTATTTCTTAACATCTTAGACTTTAGCTAATACCATGGTGGGGAAATGACATAGAATACAAAGATATTTTGAACTACTTGAGAACTTCAAGAGTCTATATAATCTATTCATGCTCAATAATAATGTAGATATTCATGCTCAATAATAATGTAGATATTCATGTTCAACAATTTCTAGAAGATAACCAATTATTCTGACCTCCTCGAAAACATGGGCAAGAGTGTTTGGAGACTCATCCATGAAGGTATCTTATGCCCATAGATAAAAAGTTATAATTGTTTATTGCTTATATGTACAATGAATTAGATTCTAGAAGAAGAGAATAACTATAAAAATGACCAAATAATTTGGAAAGACACTTTTCAATCCTTCCTCCTCATCAGTAGATGGTTGATTTGTAATATTTGGGATAAGTATCAAGTTTTGATTTGAAGGAACCATTGGCTTGATTGCCATAATCAATGTTTTCGCCCTGCAAAAATCATCCATTGTCTTTATAGAGATGGATTCTACATTCTAAATTAAGTAATGAGACATGAGTATATCTTAGGGCACAACCATTAGGGTACATTGCATTAAGTAGTTCATCAAGATCTCATTAGGACCTACATTGTGGCAATAATTATATCCTCTTACATTAACTATTAGGGACACATATGCCAAACTTTGGTTTATGAATAGAGATTCCTTATCATTTGGCACATTTTGTATTTTTATTGTTCTATATTTTGATTATGTTGCTTCTTAGTAGGGGATACGACCAAGGATGTAATGTGGCATTGAATAAAAAATATCCACTCTAACTAATTTCTAACTCCACTAATCATTTATTGGATGAAGAATATTTTTACAACTCCAAAATTATTCCAAAGAACCTTTCCTCTATATAAAACAAATTTTAAACCTAATTCATTTGACTATATTTCTAGAAAAAAAAGTTAACAATTAAATTAAATTAATTTTTTAACATATCAATTAAATACTAAAAATAAGTAAACTAAAAATAGAAAATCTCTACTTCAAACTCATATGAAACAGTTATGGAAAAAAAGACTAATATTAATATGAAAATGAAAAACAAATTTCACTAAATTTAATATTAAAAAGTAAATAAACTAAAAATTTAACCATCTAGACTTGAACCCCACACACCACAGAAGATGCTTCATTTAAAAAACTATTGATGACGCATCATTTGACATCAAATTCTTAAGCTAGTCGTGACAAGTCTGTGCATCTAAATATTACATTCAAATCTCCACGGTTGCTGCAGATATGATGAACTCCGCACCATCGGCGGTAACTTCAGTGAACTCCCTGGTTGACGGATTAAACAGATAAGAGATGTTTTTTCCTAGGGCGCCAAAAGCGCTGAAAAAAATCTGGTCACGCCACTGTGTAGAGCACTTAAAGAAAAGAATATCGAGGGGATTCGGAAAGGAAGCTACCACACTCCAAACGTCCTTCTCAACATCATACTTCTCTACCTGTTGTTCAGTGAACAAGTACAACTCCCCACAAAAAGAACAAACCTCACGGCTTCTCCATGTTTCTAACCTCGTGTTCCACACATGTGCCGTCATTCTCCAGGTTCCCTCACTCGGATCGAATACTTCTCCACGCTCGAATTCCTCTAACGCCATTAATTTACCATCCATGAAAAAACCGCGGCATGCAAAGCCGTGCGGTTCGAGCATAGGAGGCAAAATTTCCCACTTGTCTGTCTCCACGTTATATACTTCTACAGATGCAAGACGGGGGTCATGCTCGCCTTCACCGCCAGCGACGTAGACAAGTCCGGTGGAAGAAAAACACAGCACGCAAAGTTTAATCGAGGTGTCGGCATGTCAGCTCCGCGGCTCCATCTGGCAGATTCAAAGTCATAAATGTCGACACTCTTCATCAAACTTGTATCAGACGGACGGATTCTCCCTATGAGAAGTAGCTTCCGATTCACAGCCACGCACTGACACCATACTTGTATTCCATTAGTCTGGGGATCATCAATTGGAGGTAACCTTTCCCAGGTGCCCTTCACGGGGTCGTATATGGTTACTACGAAAACGGGATTCATATCTCTTTCATTCATATCATTTTGAATCAAGCAAAGCAGATGCTCGCTCGTCCCACATTTCTTCCTATCAGCATAGAACGTAGGGCTACGGACCATAGCCTCCCAGCTGTTGCACACAGTTTTCAGCGTATCGTGTGATGTGTAAGGTACTTTTAGCAAACACTGCCGAACGACATCCTTTGGAACAGTCTCCATTAGGGCACTTTAAACACAACAATTTCGATATCCTTCGAGTTTACCCGGAGCTTTACCGCAAACACAAAAGTGAACTACGTTAGGTCAAATATGAAAGTACAGTTAAATATATAATGCGCAGATGTGGGGAAACGTAATTTCAAACCGACCAGAAAGGGAGTTCGTTATGTCCATTCATAGAACCACATTACATGTTTTATATATATGAAGCATTTAATATATTTAACATCTATCATGTCCTCCACACGAGCATGACTGGACTCCCTATAGGGAATTTTGCTAAAGAAAAGAAAATTATATATATAGAGTGGTGCATGAAATAAATTAAATATTTTATTTTACCTAATATATTTTTTGTTTTATTCTTATTGCAGGCCAATTTATTATCCATGTTTTATATTTAGAGTTTTTAATTTGAGGTTGTGTATTTCATTTATTGTTTATTAATTATAATATTGGGATGAAAAAATATTCATAATATAAAATGTGGATTCGAATTTTTTCAATAATAATAACAAAACTAACTACGAGCATGAGAGCATCTTGATTGTAAAACAATCAAATTGGTGTAAGAAAGCCCTTTGATTGTGGCAAGGTTAATTGGTTCATTAGAGCCCCTTGTTTGTGGGACAAGGGACCAATCTCTCCATAACAATTTGAGTGATAAAGTATATTGAGGTGTAAGAACTCTACTTCCCTAACAATTTGAGTGATAAAATATATTCAGGTGTACCAACTCTACCTCCCTTTGGACAAGAACCTATGAGGCTATATATATGTACAAAGAGTGGAAGGAACCAATCTCTCTATGAGAATTTGAGTGATATAGTATATTGAGGTGTATTAACTCTACCTCCCTTTGGAGCACCACCTATGAGGCTATAAATAAGTACAAAGAGTGGACAAGTTAGAAATCCTTCAATATAGGTCATTGATGGGTATTAATTATTTTAGAGCCAACTAGTTATAGTTTTCCAAATTGTCACAAAAGTAAAATAATAGAGAGGAACATAGAAATGAATGAGTATCCTTAAAGAGAAAGAAGTGTAACACCTTTCTTATGTTGTGTAGGGCAATGGAAGGGAGTGCCATGGCTTCCTCATCAATAAAGGATATGCTTATAGTGGTCTATAGTGAGTGGATCATCTAAACCATCACAAAATGAGTTGCTTGGAGTGAGATTTCCCCCCATAAGGGTGACTACTTCGAGAGCCACCCTCTCAACTCCGTGGTGTTCCAACTTGAATGAATCCCCTTGCTCATGTATCTATACAACTTCTTCTTCTAATTATCCTTTATACATATGATGATGTCATCCCAGATTAGTTCTCCTAAAAAAATTTAGATGCTTCAAGCATGGTATGCCAACTACTATCTCATACATCTTATAATAGAAATGCACTTACATACTAGCACACTATACTTTCACATACATGGTACTATGATATCTTGGCTTATATAGTTCCCTTTACCTTCTCTAATATGGTTTCATGTATGATTTTCTTGCTTCCACGTGGTGTTACTGTTTCATATGTGTGCTTTAGATGTGGTGAGCATTCCATGAAATATAAACCGAGAGCTACCCTCCAAGCTATTTGGTGTTCCAACTTAAGAGGCATTAAGCACTTTATATGCAATTCATATCTATCTTTTTCTCAATCCATAATAATCTGTGAAACATTTGTCTTCCTCATCAAGTGAGAAGAGTGGTTACGCCAATCAATAGTCATTTAAAGTGGCCTAGCTTGCTAGGAGGAGAGCATACAAGAATCAAAGTGAAGGGTTCAATAATAAAGCCATGGGAAGTAAAGGAAATAAATCTATAAGAATGGAAATGCAAGAACATATATGTGTAGGGATTCAACATGTACCAGTGGCAATGAGATAACTACCATATGTTGCAAGGAAATCAATACTACTCTAATGTAGCACATAAGTAAATCAAATTACACAACAAAGCACTAATAAGACAATATGTGATCATGTAGGAAAAATTGTAAATGTTGTAGCCTTTTCTTGGATTCTTCGTTAGTCCTTAATGATGCTAAATTCATTTGTAACACACCCGCCAAAACTAGAACCCAACAAACGTTAGACCAATTGTTCACTATGATGACCCAACTTGGAAGGTACGATTATGGGAATGGGATCTAAAATTTCCAACCTTTTCCAACTTTCTCAAAACTTCAAATAGACAACACCATTACATTGGCCATAGGTCAACCTACCTTAGGTCGGGGCGAATCTCACCACAAGTCCAATCCTTTTAGCCAACCTCTTGACCTTTGACCTAACCAACGTGTTAACTAAAAATTTCAATTTTAAGTCAATTTTTTTCCCTTTTTCCAACACTTTGACAACACTATAATTCTTCTAACGTTTCAAGATTTTCAAGCACTGCTACTAGCACCTAATGGCCAATAAATCCATAACTTTTTATGAACACACTTGGGAAACAATCAATCATAAGGATAGAACCAAATCAATAACACTTTGAGTGCATTTCTTTCCAAAAGTATAGAGAGATAAGAAAGCTCATTAGCATAGTAGAAAAACCTACTTTCTTTAGATTGAGAGCCTTACCATTTGAGAAAATAAGTGAACAAGTATCAAAATATGGTGCATGTCTAATAAAATGCATGAATGTGGTTAAAATGAGTCCTTCTCCTCAATTCTGAATGGACTAATTGGTATACAAAAACCCTACTAAAACTTATGCAAGAATTCAAACATGTAATCAGAACAAATTATATTTCATTCACCATTATTGTCCAACGCTAATTATGTAATCCCATTAGCTGGTACCATTCTTCCATAGTTAAGTGAATACCTACAATGGGGGTGTTATTTTAAGACCATTCATATGATGAATCATTCATTCACATCCTCATGTGGATTGTATTTAGTCATTTTCACATAGAAACATGCATAGTAGTAGTAAGAGGTTGTAATCAAACAAAATCATGTCACTGCAATAAGAAAATATTCCATGTTGGTTACTACATGAGCATAACCAATACAACCACATGTTATTCCAATACCTTTTTAAAACTCCGACATTATATTAGTCAATCCTATAGACAATAAATACACAAACCATGTCCCATGCATTTATAACCGCATTTAAGACTAGAAATTGTAAACACATATTCATTATTATTAAAAATACATGAGAAACAATTATCTTGAACTTTTTTGGGAAACAAAGTCTCCAAAAATGACTCTCCACCCAACCACTAACAACTACAACCAAACTCTCACTTATAGTTGTCACCCCCTCGCTAGATTCTAGAGGCCAAGGGACCTTTTAATTATGGATCAAACACAACCACTAGTTGAACTATGGACTCTATAGATTCTTCCATCTCCACCCACCAGCTGAGTTGTCATCCAATGATGACTAGAAGTTGAAACTATTACCATCCACTCTCAAGGATGTAGCTTTGCGCTTGTTCTTGGTCTACCTGGGGATAGCACCACAACTTGGGCTCCGATGTAGCAAGCCTTCAACAACAAGTATCGATACTACTGTAGATATAAAGACACTAAAGAGTAAATTTTTAGGACGACCTTTTGGCATTATGAATACTTATAGGATTATGAAAAAAGGTTCCAACTTAGCTAGAAAAGGGCTAGGTGCACACTTGACCGTAACTCATTGAAGCTAGTCCTGCTTAGAGGAGTCAGGGAAGATTTCTTGGATATCCTAAACTTGTTGGCAGGCGGAGATATCTACCAGTTACCCTATAAGGATATCAAGGATACCTTTAGAAACCATTCTAGGGCTGCTAAGAAAAA
>APFE031135910.1:0-13397 GCA_000404065.3 Pinus taeda
GGGGAGGATGAAGAGGGGTAAAGAAAGAGATATGTAGGCTAAGAGAGGGGGAAAGGGAGATGGGGATTAGGAGGAGGAGGGTGGGTGAGTAAGAAAGAGGAAGGGAGATAGAGAGGGGGACGATTGGTAGAGATAACGAGAGAGAGCACTGGAGAGGGGGAGGGCGAAGGGAAGAGAATTAGAGAGGGCAAGGGTGGGAGATGAAAATAGGGTGAGAGAGGGGGAGGGGGAGAGGGAGAGGGAGAGGAAGAGGGAGATAGCAGGAGAGAGAGGGCGGTAGGAGGGGGAGAGTGAGGGAGGGAGAGAGAATGAGAGGGAGAGAGGGAGAGGGAGGGAGGGAGCAAGAGAGAGGGGGAGGTAGGGAGAGATATATGGAGGGGAGGAGAGGGAGAAAGAGAGGGAGGGAGGGAAGGAGGAATAGCGGCTGAGAGGCACAGAGAGGAGAAGAGATAGGGAGAGAAGGAGGGTGAGGGGGGGGAGAGAGATAGAGAGAGATTGAGATAGGTAATGAGAGGGAGATAATGAGAGTGAGATAGACAAGGAGAGAGAGGTAGGGAAAGAGGGAGAGAGAGAGAGAGGTAGGGGAGGGATATGGAGATGGGGAGAGAGCACAAGAGGAGGATCGGTCTATGTCGCGAAAGGGGGCCTAGGAGAGGGAGAGGGAGAGGAAAATGGATAGAATGGGAGAGAGGATGAATGGAGGACATGGAGAGAGAGGGAGAGAGCAAGAGAGAGGGAGAGAGCGAGAGGGAGAGAAAAGAGGGGAAGAAAGAGTGGGAGAGTGAGGGAGGGAGGGGGAAGAAACGGGGATAGTAGGAGAGGGAAAGGGGGAGTAGGAGCAAGAGAGAGAGAGAGAGAGGGGTAGAGAGAGAGAGAGACGAAATAACATCATAATATCATGGAAAATAATCGACATGGCATTATAAGAATACAACATCATTATCCTTACATTTAAAATTATAGTAATAAATACAAAATAAAATAAAATATCAAGTTTTACATCCAATACAACACCTTCCTAAACCAAAATACCACCATGTAATGTTGAAATACATCTCTTAAGTGATAATTTTGATATGCATTTTCTTGCTTATTTCCAATTTCATGACCAACAAGAGGCTATGCCATACTCAAAAGAAGATCCCTCATCTATTATCTTTCTTTTCTAGTATATGAAACGTAAATTAAGCCATAATAACATATAAATTTGTTAATAAGAAATTATCCTTCAATCAACCCTAGTTTCCAAAATTATGAAAAGTTACTCACTGTTATGAACTACAAGATCATACTACCGATAAATAAATTTAAAACATTATTATGCCAAAAAAATCATGAATCATAGTAAAATCTAAATTGAATATATCTAACAAAATGACATTCCTCACTAATTTTCAAATTATAAAAATCTTTTTTTATCTTTCTCACATACTCAATTAAATCACACTCTTTAAATTTATTAGGTAACTATCATAATTTTAAAATATATACCTCTATATGAAATTTAACTTCCAATATACTTATTAATATATTATTTTTAATTTTAATATTAATACCATAATCTTAATTTCATGAACAAGAATCATTACAAAATTATGTATTATAATTAGATTACATCCATTGTTTTTAACTATTTATCATTCATAACACTAATATTTTAAAATTTCCATCAACACATTCCAAAACTTACTACTAAAATAAATACTTGATGAATTGTATTAAACTTACTCATACTTATATCAAAATATTTGTTCACTTAAAATAAAATAAATATAAATTTATTTTACTTTTTACATAAAAGTTTGTCATAATTTTTTTTTAATAACTTAAAATGTCTCTAAAATTATATGTAATTTAACCAATAATCTACACTTTTTTTAAACACTAAATATTCTCATTTATTTAATGACATAAATTTTATTGCCATATATAAAATCCAAAATCTTATTACTATTAATTAATTTACCAATAATAAACACATGACACTTATAAATACTAATGACATAGAGTGATACATCATATAATGGGAGACTTGATTGTCTGTGAAGCTTGAATGAACTAGAGATGAAGATTTATCATGTGTGGCTAAACTTTTATTAGATTAATGCCTCCCACCATGTGCCACAACTTGAGATAAAATCTACACTCCAAACAAGAAAGAAAATGGAGGAAAAAATTGAGGTATATCCATTTTAAGGCAAGGAAAAATTAAATCCTCCTTTTTCATTTCTTATAAGTTTATTAATCCAATAATGCCACATCATTTACATCATGGTTCATGGCCCATTTCATATGTATTTTTTCCTAAGGTTAACCAATTTTATAGGAAGACATATTTTTGATTGCTCTATCAATTTGTATATTTTGAATTATATGTCCCAAAAATTAATTCTCAGTGGTTCTCTAAATTCTTTTCTCAGAAGAAAAAATATTTTCTATCTTTCTATTCATATTAAGTTATAGATACATTATAGTTTTCATTTTACATGGATACATTACAATTCCATTTTACCATGATCACGATATGAGCTTCATGTGAAACACTAGTAGCATACTAATCTTATTATGAGGAGAACAATTACAAAATACATTAACAATATATTACAAAAACTAACAAAATTTGATGTCAGGTCCATGGAGCCTTTCTAGAATGATGGGTCCTTTTTAGTTGTTTAAAAATGATCAAAATTTGCTTCTATTTTGTTGTTAATTAATATTATATTTCAATAACATTTTGAATTTTCTTCAATTTCTTTTTCCATTTTGTTTTGGCAGGGGCTCTCTATTGAGTAGTATTTAAGTTTGAAGAGATGGTCTTAATTTCAAATGAAATAATATATATTCATCTAAACCAATAAATATTAAAGGTTATTAAAAAAATTATACTTGTATTGACCACTGTATATTAAATAGACCCCTCAAAGAATGTCAAAATGAAATAGTGTCCTAAATTTTTAAAATCTTAACAATTTAAAAGCTATCTACATTAAAATCACAATGAAATCTCAATAAAACATAGTAAATAAGAAAACATTTTTCTCAAATTCCATTTAAAAATATAATCATATGTTTCTTTTATTCATTTGATGATATTCAGAAGTATTTGGATTTACATCATTGAAAATATAATCTATCTGTCCAATGGAAAAGGCTTTCTGTTTTTCATTTATTTCCATATATCATAAATAACGTTCCAATCTGCCTCTTTTAAAGCATGTAGACCACTAAGAGACAAAAACATTAAGGTCTCTAGCTCTTAATGAAAGTCTTGAGCTACCATCATTGGTATTGAGCCATTGTTTTAGGCTTTAGGCTTACATTATTTTTTGGCTGGTCATAAACTTATGGAAGAATTAATTGTTTGTTAATTAAGAGCATCCAATTAAAACTTTGATTTAAATTTCTTCAGTACACTTCTTATGAGAAAAAATTAAATTGGTTGACCTAGGGATTGGATTTTATCTTTCAAACACAAACCACAACGTATGTTCTATAGGTTTCTTTGGTTTTTTTTGTTTTTTCTAAAATATAATAGGGAAGTTATTCCATGTCATTTAATTTGTTTTAATTTTAATATTTAAAATTAAAATGATTTGATCTAGGATTTCACATTGATTATTATTGTCAAAATCAATATATCTTATTTATAGTGATGTAATATTAAAATTCTTGAAATGGGGTATGAATTTTATTTGTGATGAACAAAAATAATGCAGAATATATAATTTATTTACGTGATTTTAGTTAAATAATTAATATCAAATCTTCTTCTTCTTTTCCCATTTGCATAATTCATCTTATAATGTTTTCTTTTACGAGATATCAATGGTCAAATTAATTTATAATGTAAATTAATCTTATTAAAATAAAACTAATAACAAAAAAGGTTAACGTGAAGATCCTATAGGTTCTAAGTGTTTGAATCGAGATTTGATACAAAATGCAATCATCAGAGATAATTAATAATTAAAATAGAAATATTCAACTCATTACAATATAAGTTACAAAAAAATGAGAAGTAAAGACTTATTTGTAAAGCGAAGATATCTCTTACTGCATATTTTGAACTTGTTTTTCTTCTTGGATCTTGTTGGCCACAACAGCACTTTGGAGATGACTCTCCATCCAATTGTAGGCTCAACTGCATAGAATCTTTATATAGTTGGCCACCTGAGAGCCCTCAATCAACTATTATAGCTAGTTTATATTTTTTCTTCAACATTCTTCTCTAGAAATAATGAATGGCTATATTCTACCTTTCATCCATTAAATAGAATGAGGATTGGATGGGAATCTATGTGACATGATGCCAACTTCTATTTTTCTTTTCCTAAGCTTTCTTAATTCAATTTTTTTCTTAATTTATTAATGTTTACTTTCTATTAACTTATTCTTACTATTTTTATAGCTTATTTTTATTTACCTATTAGAGATTTCACTTTGTTATCTATTATTTTATTTATTTACTATTATTGTCTTTCTTTATTATTTGTTATTTTATTTATTTATTACTATTATCATCATCATGTATTTATACATTAATATTCATTATTATTATTATTAGAAATATTATTTTTTGATCTATTAATATGGGGCATTACAATTGAAAAAATTGTATGAGTTGAGAGCAGAAATATCTAGGTACACACAGAAGTCACTTCAATTGTTAGAAGGTAGCGTGCTTTATATTTTCTTTGTCATCTTCCATGCCAATGCCCAATATTGAAATCGAAACTCATTTTATGGTAATATTCATATGATTTCCATGTCTAAAATAGGTGTTGCAAATTTTGGGTTCTTCACCCTTTCACATATATCTATTCCACAAAAATAATAAAGGAACATGTATGCCATTTTGCGGTCCTCTATATAGTCACTCTAGTTACTTGAATATTGGTAAATACAATTATAACATTTTTCTGTATAGTATCTGCATGGATGGTTATGTTTATAGAAACTTTAACAACAAAAACCTATCATATATTTGTTGTCATCCATGAATTCATGGGACAAACAAAAGGGTTCATAAATAGGTATAAGTCCTCATTTTTTAGTGCAAATTATTACTTTCAGGAACACTTCATTGACAAAGAGTTCTTTATGATTTGTATTTGTGTATGCAATACAAAGTTTGTCTACTCGTGATGATTTTTCAATAAGCTATAACTTGTGTAGACCACCTGGTCATAAAAAATTCCTTTCATTGGGTGTACCTCTAGATGTCCCCTTGGGGCAAAAATAAAAAATGATTAAGAAATTCCATGCTTCTGCTAAATGTTTGGTGCAATGTTTAAACATAATAAATGTATTTTCTTACTAATAATATTGATGTGATGTTCAATATTTTAACAATTACGATTCTAATGAAGAGAAACTTAAATACCATGTACTATTACATGGCAATATGATTTTAAATCAAGAAAATGTTATTAAATGAGAAAATATCATAGGGGAAACATACCAAGCATGGTTGAATCAACCACTTATTTAATTTCCACGACATTCAAAATCACCAATTCATAACGTCTATAATAACATAAGTTCTTCACATGTTAAGGATGAAGGAAACTCTATAGAGATTAGTATGGATGATTTTGTATCTAATACCCATGCCATGGAGGGAATATTGGTACATGCATTCGAACATAATGAACTAGGGTATGACATTGATATTGCCAATACATTCTTCCAAATAATGAATCTACTTCCACCTCCTCATTTCTAAAAATAAGTATACTTTCCAATATTGTTTAGACAATATTTTGATGACACACCATCAGACTTCCAACACCTAATAAATGGAATATTCATCAAAACAATTTCATCATACTATTGGTAACCACATATTTTCGTCATACATTCAACGTATTTACACATCATAGTGTTTTTCTCACTTGTGACCCAAATCCCATCACTAGTATAATGACATAATCATTGACTTTTTGTCGTAGATGTGATGGACATTTGATAGACATATCATCAAACTTGTGATGAATTAGTCGTAAGAAGTTGTTGTTGCCACAACCCTAATGAAAAAATGTCCCAACTTCTTCAAATTATGTGCACAAGTGCAACAATACGATATTCCCAAGTTCAATGGGCTATAATCACAAGTTCAAAAAATACTACATTGTAATTCGAACGAATAGGATATATTTTTTCTCTTTAAAAACCAGCACCATGTTGTCATAAATGTGACGATCCGAACACTCGAGGTTCGTCAAACTGTGGTCACAAGTTCATTGAATGATATGTTCCAATTAAGATAAATAGGGAATATTATCCATAAACGAACATAATGTTGTCACAAGTGTGACAATCTAGACATCCCGAGTTCATGGGAGTGAGGTTACAAGCCCAGTAGGCCATACATCACACTTCTAAAAAACATGGCATGATTTGTATAAGAAAATTCCAAATAAAACTTAGTCAAGATATTCATATCACCATTGATTTAGTGAAGACTTGGATGTTCTCATCTATGGCCTTCACTTTCTTGATAAGTTATAATTTTTTACTCTCTTCTACCACATTCACATTAACTATTATGTAGAAGTGGTGATAAGGGAGTTTCTTTATAAATTTACCTTTTTATGAAAACCAAAACTATTGTCATATAGGTATACTATATGTATATCAAATAACCTCTTAACATCGTAGCTATTTTTGCTGCAAAAAAGTAGGAATTCCCCTTTTGTCTTACCATGCCTAGGCCTTGAGGCCTTCACCTTATCCCTCTTCTCTTCATCTTCTTCCAATGTTTTCTTCTCTCATTTGCATATATTTTTGCACTTCTCAAAGTGATTCCACGCCTCCTAAGAAAGGATGTCTTCCAATGAATTTTTTTTGCCATTTCTCCCTCCTTTCTGAGTAGACTTGGGTTTCTTGTTTCTTAGTCAAGTTCCTTCCTCCAACAAGAAAAAATTCCCTATTTGTTTGATATTTAATGGCTTGTGGTTATTTTCTGTGAAATTATTAACCATCAAGTTGATTGCATTTAGTTTCACACCAAAATCAATGGAGTTCCACCCTTGATATTATTTGAGTTATAATTTGTTGGGTTTGATATAACTTAAGCGATTTTTTACTATGTTGTACATGGACTCCAGAGATTCGTGACCACTACATCCATAGAATATTTATAACATGAACATCCACCTGAAGGGATCACTTCCTGTCGGCTCAACCATGGAGCTTGACCTAGAGGGTTTTGAGAGAATTGAACTTGTGACCTCTCATCAGAAAATGTGATTTCAAATTGTGAGATTGTTGGTGTGATTATAGCTTTTAGTGTAACATTTGATGCATCTAAGACAACTTGGTGAGCTTGAAGAGATGCCTTGAAAACCTACAATATTGTTGACCAAAAATTGTAGATGGCAAATGCTCTAGTTAGGATCTAGAAGGACCTATATTGCCTTTTCTAAGGTGCACTAGAAAGACACGTTGTATAACATATAATGTCTAAGGCATTGTATTTTATCTTCATTTATGTTGTAATAATAACTCTACCCTTGTTGTCTAAAATTTTGTGATGTATTTCTAAGGATTTCACGTACATTTTGATTTATAATAGACAAATTAGGTATTTGGGAATTGAGAGTGATGGGGGGATGGTTAAAGCCACCATATGCGCTTCCAAAATACTTGGAATCTCAATATTCCTTGTATAAACCATGGTAAATCCATGATTTATAATAGATAAATTAGGTATTTGAGAACTGAGACTGATGGGGGGATAGTTAAAGCCACTATATGAGCTTCCAAAATCACATTGAATCTCAATATTCTTTGTATCAACAATGATAAATACATTAGCATGTTCAACAACAGTTTTGTTTTGAATACTTAATGTTATATTATGTTTTAATTTAATTATCACACAACATTCACAATTAACATCGGTTGAATTCTTTTTTATTGAATATGTAAATATTAGTGAATGTTGTATTTTTCAAACTTCATACAGATTTTATAAAATTTAATTCAATATTAAAAATATATATTTAATATTATTATTTATATTAATGTATTTTTAATTACAAATACAAATATTAAAACTACATTAAACTTAAAATAACGTTTATAAAACTATTATTTATATTACTAATAAAATAAATTTAAAATAGTCTCAAAAAAGAAAGTTTAATATCTAAATATGAGTGAATGTTGTATTTTTCAAATTTCGTACAGATTTTATAAATTTTATTTTAATATTAAAAATATATATGTTATCTTATTATTAATATTAATGTATTTTTAATTACAAATACAAATATTAAAACTACAATAAGGTTTATAAAACTATTATTTTTATTATTAATAAAATAAATTTAAAATCATCTTAATAAAAGAAAGTTTAATATGCCTATGACCACATGTAATAATGTTCTTATGTTCTTCCAAATGGTTCTTGTTGAAGTTTGTTATGAGAATTTAGCTACTGTAAGCTACAATTAGTTTTGAAAAGTTTTAATGCAATAGAATTGCAATGCAGTACAATTGTTAAAGAATAGCTCACATAGTGCAGGAACGAGTTTAAAATCTAGGTTTTGAGTTTTAGATTGAAGTGAAGTTTCCTATGAGAATTTAGCCAATGTACACTACAACTCTTCTTGCAAAATAATAATCTAATAAAATTTCAATGCAATACGCTTGATATAGAATAACTAACATAATGTACGAATGAGTTTCAAATTGAGGTTTTGAGATTTAAATTAAGGTTTAATTAAAATAGCCAAATCAGTTTCAAATTTAGGTTTTGAGTTTTTTACTAAGGTTTAATTAAAACTATCCAAGGTACATACATACCTTATAAAGCTAGTAGTAAACAACTCTTTGTTTTGAGTGATTGAAGATTTTTTATAAAGAAAGTTTGGTCTCTTTGGATATTACAATAATAATACAATAATAATAAAATTAGTAAATTTTATATTAAGAATACAAATATTAAAAAACAATTAATTAAGATAATAAGTACTAGGAATCTTTACCTTTGAATAAAAATGAGCATATTTAAGCATAACTCCACCCTATAATATTAACAAGTATATTAAATCATAATCAATAAATATATTATTAGTAACATAAACTTTATAAAATAAGCTTAATAAATATGTGCTATAAAATTAGGTTTATTATTAATATATTATTATCTATAAATACAAATATTACACATATATTAATATGTAAAAAGATTACACATTATTAGAAATATTAATAATATTAATAATAACTAAGCTATAATATTAACATTAATAAAACTTAATTAATAATATTTATGTATTATCATTAATATTCATAAATAATGTTCATAATAGTTACATTTTAGACATTAACAACAACATTAATAAAACAATCTTATTAAACATTGACAAACTTATTAACAATAACAATTATAGTAGGCCTTAATTAATCATTTATTAATTTATTAAACCACATGAAGTATTAATAGTTTGATTATTAACTAATACATAAAACCATAATTTATGAATATGAATACTATTGACTATTTATCAAAATTATTACATTGAAGCCTTAATACAAGTAATATAAATAACAACATATTTTTTTTCATATAGTAATCAATATAATATATACTAATATTAATGTTAATATAATAATATTACTATTATCATTAATGTTAATATTACTATTAACATTGATATTAATGTGTGCCTCTTACTCTAAAATATTTGTTACAATTTAAATAGCCATGCCCATTAAAACATGTGTCTTGCAATGGAGTAGAACTTTTGAGGCCATAGTTATACCACACCCTAAAAATTATTTAGGTTTAAATTTTAGTGTCAATATAGTATGATATAGTTTTGATGTCTATGTCATCTAATAAAACCTTGTATATATATATATTTATATATATTTATATTTATATTGTGTACTTTTGCAGCCATAGTTGTAACCCACTCTAAAATGGTTACTATGTTACTATGTACATATATTGTAGATATATTCTTGAACGATTGTTGGAGTTTTGGAGGCATAGCTGTAACACTTAACTTTTCATTTGATGACATGTTTTAAATGACAATTTTTAACTTTTAAATATAAAATTATGTGTTTTAATATAATATAATATGACACTTTGTATATATTATACATATATATTTATTTTATAAGAATCTTTATATATTATACATATGAAATGATTTCATAAGAATATGGCAATGAATGTTGTAATTTTTTTAGTGTAATATGAGATTATAAAATAATGTAAATCATGGTAAACCATAATGGTTTTGTATTTAGTAAAATGTTTATTATATTAGACTATTTTAATTCCGTGATACTTTTTTATGTTTTCAAAGTTTTAATATGTAAGTGGTTAGGTTTTATAAAAAAATAGGTTTGGTTTTAATATAATATAATGTGTTTTGTTATTAAATTTAGATTTAAGTTTGTTATTATGTTGTAGTTTTTAGTTTATTATTATTACTAGGTTTATGTTTTTCATGATTATTTTAATTTTAATATTAATATTAATTGTCAATCATTATCAAACTACATTAGATAAATGTCGTCAAAACTTGGTAGACAATTTTTAAATGTCAAATTTTGTCTACCCTACATTGACTATATTTAACAATATTCAACTTGGTGCCATAGTCAAATATAGTCAATCCTTCAAAAGTCAAAATAAACAACCATAGTCAACCATGTTCAACTGTAGTCAAACAATCATTAACCATAGTAAAAAAATATTTGGTGATGTTTAACAATAATTACACATTATCAGCCATAGTATAACCATGGTGATCAATTTGGTTTACTATGACTGACCATAGTTATGTATGGTTACCATGGTCTATGATTGTTAACCATAGTTTACTGTATTTAGCATGGCTGGCGATCCAGTTGGATATTGGTGGCCACCTGCTTATTCCACTTGGACTCCAACACTATCTCTTTCAGTTTTTTGGGTTCCTTAATTGTAGCACAATTTACTATTTCTGGCAGTTTCTCGAGCCTTGAACTTCTAGAGCCGTTTTGAGGCCCTAAACAACATTTTTAGGGAAATCAGAGAGACCATTATATCCCAAAATGGGCTAGCCAACATTCTTTTGACATCATCTTCGAGATATTAAAAATGAGCTACTATGATAGTCAAACAAAGATCATATGCCAAAGTTACGACCCCTAGAAGTTGATGTACCAATTTACGCCAATGGGGCCCATAGTTTTGGCGCTTCATTCCTAGGGTTAGGTTTTTGGATGTTTAGTGTTTTCCATTATATCTCAATAACAAATATGTATTCAAACCTCATTGTAACAGATTTCAGAGGCATGTAGTCTCCACATCTCCTCTTAGAGATAAGCTCCCATTGCCCAAGCTAGTTTATTTCCATTTTGTATGTAAACATATTTCAATTCTTTGATATTAATGATATGAAGTTTTATTTATTCTTAAAATCTATCTTTGTGTCTATATTTTTATTTTGTTGCATTCTTTCACATGTTTGGATCATCATAACATGCACTAGGAGAAAAAGCGCTCTTCCCTAGGACGACTACAAGCACGTCATAGTCTAATATGTTGAGTGGTTGTATTGAGGGATTCTTTATTGGAGAGTGCAATAATTGGAGTTTGTTTTGAATTAGGACATGTTGAGGAAAATTAAAGTTTGGATCCTCTTTTAGATAGCACAAAACCATGTCATGAGGAGTGCTTGAAATGTGGATCTTGAGCTTAAAGACCACGCCACATTGGAGGTGGCTTCCAACCACCACATGACACTTCTACATATTCACTAGACTATCCTAATGTGGATATAATATAATAAATTAGATTAGGTTGTTGCACACTTGATCCATTTTCTATCATTTTCCTAAGTGACCTATCTTATAAAACTCGGAGAGTGTCCTCATTCTCACAACTTAGCCACTATATCATCCATATCTTCTTGATGTAATCATATTAGGCCCTTATTTGGTAATGAGAGGGTTAATTCTTTGGTGCATTATTGCGAACTAGGGTTTGTGTGAGATAAGATTAAGATATGAAACCATATAAAATAATGGAGCACTTAATGCTAATGGAGCTCGCGTCATGAAAGTTTAGATAAATCTTGTCTAGGGTTTATGGTTTATGGTTTAGGGTTTAGGGTTTGGGATTTAGCGTTTATTGTTTAGGTTTTATAACACCTTAGGAAATTATTTTAATAAACACTTAAATAAAAGCTACAAATTATAATAAATAGATCATAAAATTCTTAGGTTTTAGGGTTTGGGGTTTGGGGTTTGGTGTTTAGGGTTTAGTCTTTAGGCTTTAGGCTTGAGGGTTTATAACACTTTAGTAAATTATTTTTATAAACACTTAAATAAAAGTTACAAAACACTTGTTAAAATGCTATAAAATTCTTTGGGTTTAGGGTTTAGGGTTATAACACTTTATTAAATTCTTTTAATAAACACTTTAAAAATTTACAAAATTAAAATGTTATAAAATTCGTAGTGTTTAGGGTTTAGGTTTTGAAATTTAGGGTTTATAATTTGAAATTATATAAAATTCTCATGGTTTAGGGTTTAGGGTTTATGACACTTTAGTAAATGCTTTCAATAAACACTTAAAAAAGTGAGAAAACACTTGTTAATATGTTATAAAATACTTAGGGTTGAGAGTTTAGGCTTTAGGGTTTTGGTTTTGGGTTTAAAATGCTATAAAATGCCTATGGTTTAGGATTTAGAGTTTATAACATTTGAGTAAATGCTTTTGATAAACACTTCAAAAAAAGTTACAGAAAGGTTGTTAAAATGTCATTGAATGATTAGGATATAGATTTGGGGTTTGGGGTTTAGGGTTTAGATTTTACGTTTTGGGGTTTACGGTTTACGGTTTTGTGTTTAGGGTTTAGGGTTATAACACTTTAGTAAATTGTTTTAATAAACACTTAAATAAAAGTTACAAAATTCTTTTTAAACTATTATAAAATTCTTAGGGTTTATGGTTTAGGGTTTAGGTCTTGGGGTTTAGGGTTTAGGGTTTAGGTTTTTGGGTTAAGGTTTTAGGGTGTATGATTTAAGGTCTATAACAATTTGGTAAATTCTTTTAATAAACACTTAAATAGAAGTTACAAAACGATTTTAAAATTGTTACAAATTTCTTAGTGTTTAGGGTTTAGTTTATAGGATTTAGGGTTTAGGGATTATTATTTAGGGTTTAGGATTTAGTGTTTAGGGTTTGGGGTTTAGAATTTAGGCTTTTTAAAACATTCTTAATTGGTTTAATAAACACTTATAAAAGGTTACAAAACACATTTCAAAAATTTATTAAATGATTAGGCTTTAAGGTTTAGGGTTTGGGGTTTAGGGTTTAGGGTTTATGTTTTATAACACCTTAGTAAATTATTTTAATAAACACTTAAATAAATGTTAAAAAT
>APFE031135913.1:0-27628 GCA_000404065.3 Pinus taeda
GTATGATCTCTCAAAAACACCTAAATGCAACTATATGCCAAAGATCACCTTTTGTTCGATGAATTCTAGTTAAAAAGAGTTAAGGATCTTTCAAACAAACAAGACGAATTCAAGCAATCATGCAACCTAATGCAACTAACAGCAAGGAAATGAAACTTTTCTTTTTGAAAGCACAAAATAACGAAATGTCCTTTTCCTTTCAACTATTAATGCAAAAGATACTAGTTTGCTCTACTTTTTCAATGACATAAAAGTTCTTTTCAAAATGAATTAGAGAGATAGCAACACTAAGTGAAAAACTAAATCACTCAATGCACACACAAGACAATTCCCAAGTCACTAAAACCAGTTTCCCAAATCAAAGGAAAACAAAGGCTTATGAGCTATTGTAATCTAAGCTCAGCAAGACAATGAGGAATTCAACGGGGGAAAGCAAACCGCTTGGAACACAATCGGTCACTTTCAACAATCACCAAACAAAAGTGAAAACAAAAATGAAGTTGGCTGGCCAACTAAGAACACCGAATCCTGGACGGGAGGCTAGACACACGCGACCACTAGATGCCCCAGGGTTTGAGCGTGAAATCAATGGAGACAAGCGAACACCCGAAGGATGAGAGTCCACGACCAGACAAACGATGGTTTGACACACTTTAGTAATCGCAAAAAGTGAAGGCAAAACATAAACCAAGCAATAAGAGCAAAAAGGAAGGCTTTGCACAAACCGAAAACAAGCAATAAACGGGCTCTCGTGGAACGAGGCCTCGCAAGCAAGCGAGTCACAGTTTAAACAAAGTTATCAAGCCAAAAGCCAAGTAGAAAAAGCAGGGGAAAGCCAAAACCAAGAGGTTCAGTAGGTCAATTTGGACAAAAAGAATTTTTACAGGATCAGTGTGGGTGACCCTACAGCAACAAGGCGATGACAGAAAAGTGTCCGTAGCAACTTTGCGTTGTCAGCGCGGAAGGACACGAATAAAGGGCGCTGGCCCGAAAAGCCAGGTCAGCGCGACTGTCTGAATATACAAGCGCGATGACAGAGACAACAAAGAAGACGGTATGCGATGTCAGCGCAACTGTTTTAAAATGAAACGCGCTGAGGCTAAAAAGCAAATCAATTTGAACAAAAACTCCCAAACCAAAGCAACAGGCTTTCAAGGCAATTAAGGTAGTCCCTAGGGCGAACCCAGAAACAAACCAACAGCAAAAAAAATCCCCAAAACTTTGACAAAGGAGCAATAACCAAAACAAAGGTGACATACAAAGAGACAAGCAAACTCCCCAGCGGAGTCGCCAAATTGTTGGAGAGGTAAATCCCCTCTACAGATAGAGGCGACCCCTACTAGCCCAACAGGGGTCTAGCAACAATCAAATAATGCTACACTGCAGGTTCCTAGTTGTAATTAACAAGTGGGTAAAAGAAACCTACTTGGATTCCAACGCTATGTTTGTTGAAGAGATGATCCCCTCGCTCTTTCGCTCCAGCCGATCACAATTCTCCGCTATCCTCGCGGACGAACACCTGCACAAGCAAAAGAGAGCAAACGAGAGCGTAAAATCTACTAACAACAACTATGTATCAGTCAGGAAGGATACAATTTACATCAATCATTCATTGGACAAATGGAAATGGAACCATAAGAGTAGTCATCTATCTTTATTAACAGAAAGTAGAGTAAGGTACAACCGATGTCCTGACGCTGAGTCCTTCTCTAGAGGGTCCAGCCAGCATATCTTCCAAGCATTCACCTTTGAAGCAAAATCTCCCAAGTCAAAGAGGTCTCTCTCTTCACATACGAAGTGCAACAAGCTCATGACCTTTCAAGCTCAAAAGCAATCACTCACTACAACACACCAATTGCCTACAAGAGCAGCATCTAATGCACCTAAGAATTCCTCAATCAAAGTCTATATCTTCAAAAACTAGCTGCTCATGGGCAATGGAGGAGGCTTATAAAGGAGAAGGAGTCTCCATGAATAGGTAAAGGATGAGCTCTCCCCCAAGATAAGTGGATGGTCAGTCGAACATACATGCCAGAGAAAGGATGGCGACCTCAACAATGCTAACAACCAAGTCTGGAGGGATCTGGAAGGTTGGTTGTTGGAACAAATTCGCCCAAACAGGATCAGCGCGGGTGAGACACTGAGCTGGCGCGCTGACATCGCAGATCGACTATAGAGGAGGTCTGGTCAGCGCTCGCCAGGACAAACGGAGGGCGCGCTGTCCGTAAAATGGGACCAGCGCGGAAAACAAGTGTGCTTCCGTGCTGGCAGCGCAGCAATAACACTAACCTCCGCCTGTCAGCGCGGTTATTTAATTAACAGACGCGATGATGCATTTAACTTAGGCAAAGAGGGTTTTTAGCCATTTTGAGGAGCATGAGCATAGGTGAATGTGGTTTCACAACACAGTGGGGAGACTGACATGATGGCAGTGACATTTTACTGTGTAACACTCCTCTTCGAGTATGTTGTACATTCCTTCCCACGTAGCTATTCCCACGTCTCGATTGCAAGCTGTGTCTGTATACAAAGGTGCCATTTTCTCTTCTTCGGAGCTCAGGGCTTTACTTTTCTTTCCCATTTCAGCCTGCGTATTGTGTTGTATAGTCCTCTGCTCTCCGTTCCTGCAATTCACAAGTGAGGTGAAATTGAATGACAAGGAAGGGTGATGGGAAAGTTTTAAATGCTGCAGACATACCAAATATACCACCTTACGTGAAATGTTCTTTGAAGAGCACGCACCCATATTCTATTAATAATTGACAGCTAACTCTTTTTATTAGCATTTAAAGCGCATAACCATGTGTCAGCTTAGGGAAACTACTTTTCTTGAATAACGAGCCCAACAGATTTGCGATGGAGCGATTTTTCGATTTGCTACCGCAATATCGCAGATCACAGAATCATGCTACCTCAACATCGCAGATCGCAGAATCATGCTACCGCAACATCGCAGATCGCGAAATCGCAAAGTCGCAGTATCGCAATATCGCAAATCGCATAAATATTATGTATGACAAATTTTTTTGTTAACTTGTTTCTTGCGAGATGCGATGTTCCGATCGGCGGCATCGCAGATCGACAGATTTCTTGAAGTGTTTTAAGTAAGTTATCCTGAATGCGATGCGATATTTGGTCGTTACCGTTATCTCATGAATATTGGGATTGTGTTTGTGAGGTGGCATCCCGCTATTTTCTTGCGATGTGATTTCCCTTGGTTGGGTAATTTTTTACCTTATCATAAACTTAGATTCTAAGAGTTTCCAAGGTGGCTTTCTAAGCTTATGATGGTAACTTTATTTGCAAAAAAAAAAAGAAATTTAAATGCTACTTTAAATTCTTTGGATTTTAATAACTAAGGGTCCCCCCTTATTTATTATAAATAAGGAGGGGGGGTTGTTGGTGGCCACAACACATCGACATGGCAGATTTGCGCTCAGACACACAAGAGGCTCTGACACTGTGTTTAGGCACTTCTTTGACTCCTTTCAGATCCAAATTTCTCAACCTACAGGCAGAACCATCCTGCAGTGGGTCAATTCTTTAGATTTGGTGTTGGATTTCAAACTAGATCTAGAACGACGGATTGGGATCCCTTCATACCTTCAAAGACTTCTCTTTCAAGGTAAACAACTTGAAGACCTTCTTCCCCTCTCTTCTTACAACATTACCAGAAATAGCTCTTTGGTGTTAACCCTTCGTTTGAGAGGAGGTGCAGCGGGACAATCATCCTCTGCTCCTCCTTTCTCTTACAAAGATGCAATACACTCTAAGAACCCCAAACCACCGGAAGCCCTTAAACCTAAGCCTTTTTTGGTTGACAAGATAAAGGAAGTTCCCTCTGTTGAAATCACCCATGAAGGTCTTGCAAACCAACTTCAAGAATTTGCAGAAAGAGCCATCATTTGTAGATTTAACGGGCTGTGGCCGCAATCTCAGGATCTCTATGCATGGATTCATGCAAACTGGACTCATCATTGTAAGATCAGTTTATGTTCAAAAGGATACTTCATTGTTCTATTTGATGACAGTAAGCATTATGAAAAGGTTTTAGAAGAAGGCCCTTGGTTCATGGGAACTACAGGGCTCTTCTTGACTCCTTGGTTCCTAGATTTTGATCCAGCAACTGCAGTCATTACCAGGACACCTGTATGGATCATGCTTCCAAACTTACCCGCCCACTTATGGCATTGTGCAGTCTATAAAGCTATAGGCAACACCTTGGGCAGTTTCATTATGGGAGATTACTGCCAGGAAAATAAAGGTCTCTACACATATTCCAGAATATGTGCGGAGTTAGATTTGAGCAAAGGACTTCCAAATCAAATCAATCTCAAGATAAACGAATTTGTCTAGACCCAGACACTGGATTACGAAAATACTACATTCCGTTGCTGCTATTGCCACCAATCAAGGCATCTGCAGAACACATGCCCATCTCTCCAAGCCCAAGTCCAAACACTGGGCTCCATGCTCTCCACCTCTAGTTGTGGATTCTGAATCCTCTAGCTCTGAAGATGAAGGTAGTGATGCAGAATTGGATCAAGCCCCTCATTCCATGGTCCCTTCCACCGATGGTCTGGCGCTTTCCTCCGATACTGCCATCGCCCAGAAACGCGTTTATATGACCTCCTCCTCTGATTCAGAAAAGGAGGGCCCCCCTGTGGAGAACCCCAATCTTCAAGTTGGTATTGCTCATTCACCCCAGGATGGTTGGGTCGAAGTCAAAAAAAGGAAAGGGAAAAAGCTTCGTGTTGAGGCTTCTGCCCATTCTGGGTAGAAGTTAGTCTTTTTGCTTCCAGCCATATGTTGTAGCTTCTTGCTTATTTCATTGCTTCTCCGTAACCGAGGTTGCTAGTCCTATCATTTTCGGTTGCCGGTTTTCTGTCTATCTTGATTGTATCATCTTGTACCATATTTTTTATTAATAGAATATAGAATTAGTCCAATTAAAAAAAAAAAAAGGAACAACTACCTTCCAAGTATTTAGGCATAACTCTTACTAATAAACCTCTAAGCAAGAAAGTGTGGGAGCCAATAATAATTAAACTTTAGGACAAGATCAGAAAATGGACATGTAGGTCACTAAGTTTGGCAGGGCGCCTGGTGCTCGGTGGTCCTGCAGGCAATTCCCATTTTCATGTTCTCAGCTCTTCCTGCTCCTAAGGGTATTAAGCAACAAATCAGGAGCATACAAAGGGATTTTTTGTGGGGCAGAGAAGAAGAGAAAAAGAAGTGGGCATTAGTATCCTCGGACAAGATATGTAAGCCCAAAAGCCATGGTGGCTTGGGGTTTCATGACCCTGAAACCCTTAACAAAGTTTCGAGAGCCAAACTTTGGTGGAGGTGGATCAAGGAGTCAACAGCTCCCTGGGCTAAGATTTGGAAACAAAAATATGCCAAGTATTGGCAGGAGAAGGATCACATTAGAATGTGAGGGCAAATTAGGGGCTCCCATATTTGGAACCTTGCCTGGGAAAATAAAAGTATTGTTCAGCAACATAGTTTCTAGGAAATTCGAGCAGGGAACCTAGCACAATTTTGGGACGATAATTGGCAATAGGAACCCAATCTTTATAAGGATGAGTTAGCAGCACTCAAGAGGGACACAAATAGCAAAGGTCTACTTATGGTAAAAGACTTCTGGGACCAAGAAAGGAATAATGGAAAATGGAGGATTTGGAAGGATCTAGGCCACAGTGATGGGAGTCCTATGAAAGCCCAGGTAGAGGCTCTTACCTAGGATCTAGAGCACAAAAGGATTCTGGTATCCTCCTTTCCTGACCAATTAATATGGGGAAAAATACCAAACGTAACTTTAACCTCAAAGAAGCTAAACATGAAATAATAGGTTTTAACTACATGAATCCTGATAAAGTCTAGAAGAAACTATGGCAGAGCTCCCACTGAATGAAAATAAAGTTATTCATCTAGCTGGTGCATCAAAGGAAAAATTTAACTTGGGAGAATCTCCTAAGAAAAGGCTTTGTTGTTCCTTCCAAATGTTACCTTTGTTGCTCACACGAGGAGACGATGGAACACCTTCTCAACCTCTATCCTTTCACATCCAACATGTGGGACTGGATGGCCTCCATCTTCAAGCAAACAGATAGGAATAGACTCAGCATATCCAACACTTACTGGAGGAAAAATTTCTCAGGGAATGAAATTATTAATAAAGCTTGGTTTCTCGTTCCAGGCTTTGTTATCTGGAATATTTGGAAAGAGCGCAATAGTCGAATCTTCAAAAATAAAGCAAGCGAGCCCCAACTCATAATTAACCAAATTTTAAGGCAAATCAAAGACACTTTAAGAAGCTTGTTGAGGACACTTCCCAAGGATCCTCCTCTGCCCCATAAGGCAAGTATTCTACTTCACTTGGGTCTCTAATCCATAAGCCCACAGGGCATAATTAAGGGAGTGAGCCAATTAAAAACAACCATAAACATTTGGAAGCCTCCTCCTTACGATTTCTTAAAGGTTAATATAAACGAAGCATTTAAGGGCAACCCAGGGTTAGCTGGCTTTGGGGGTATAAGAGATGATCAGGGTCAGATAAAGAAGATCTTTCATGGCCACTTGGGGAAGGCCACTAATAACATGGCAGAGCTCATGGCACTAGAGCAATGCTTGGAAATCTTGGTGGATTCAAATTCATAGAATGTTATCATTGAAGTAGATTCAGAATTGACCATCAGAGCGGCCAAGAAAATATGTAATGGTACTTCTCCTGAGAAAGTGTTGAAGCATTGGAAGCTTTTGCAGGTCTTTCACCATATTTACTCCCACCTGCAAACCTTAAAAACTGTCAGATTTGTCCATGTGAAAAGGAAAGCTAACATGTTAGTGAATCGTTTGGCGAACGAAGGAGTCACCAATATGGATAGGGATTCTTGGTATGTCTGGGATTTGTTTCCCCCAGGCAAACTGTTGGAGGATTGTCTCTGTCAAGCAAACAAAGATATGGAGCTATGGATTTATAGGATGGATCTAAATGATGCAGGAGATAGGCAGAAGGACAGGGAACCCTAATTTGGCTGCCCAGTTTGGCACTAGCCGCATTCGAAAGCTTAGCATTCCATCGGATGTGTGGTGAAAGGACTAACTCGGGGAACACCATAGGTTTGGTCGGTAATTCTCATTTCGCTTTGATGGGGTTGGGCAGAAGGGCTGGGAGGAAGGCTTATGATCTGTCCAATGGACTTGATAATCGGCTATCGCTTGGTGATAGAGCACGCAAGATACTCTGCGAGGCGTTTGTTTCTAAAACCACATGTGGTTTTTTGGACGGGGTCCGAGTGGTTTCTGGTTTTTTGAGGAAAGGCCCCGATTCCACTCTTCGTGCAACACAAAGTAGTGAGGAGGTGAGAGAAAACCGCTCTCATCAGGTGGTTAACCCTCATGCGAATTATCCACCCGATATCTATGATGGCCGTTGGATCTATGTCGGGTGATCAACGATGTAGATGTGTTCGTGCATGTTGGTTTGGCATTGCGAACCCGAAAAAGTTTAGAGAGTTGACCTAAAGTTTTCTTCGGGTTTGTAAGAGAGATTAAGTGTGGTTTGATGCTGGCCCAATTTCCACGCGTGGTATATTGTTTGCTTTTTGTCCAAATGTTTGGCAGGAACTCCCAGGTTTTCTTGTTCGAGCTTCTCATGGTTTGGGTGTGTGGTTCAGTTTTTGCCAGCCCTGTTGCCTGTTGAACCCTCACAGAGCGGGTGCGACTTCATGTAAATTATGTATTACTGGTTAGATTAATAGAATGTCCTACTCTTACTTGATAGAGAAAAAAAAAATTAAATAAATAAATAAATAAAAATAATAAAAATAAAAAATAAAAATAAAAAAATCTATACCTTGTTACGGTGAGATGAAGATATGGTGTGGGAAGAAATGAGATTTATTACAACTGTGAAATATTACAATGGTAGATGTATAGCTTGATACAATGGAATGTCTCTAAGTCCTTAATGGTATTTAAGGGCTTCCTCTCAATCCTCCGTTTGGAAATTACACAAGTAGAGACAAAGGTGAAATTTGCTCATTCTTTTGCACAAAATCTCACCATCATAAGTTCACCAGAATGCACAACCAAATATCCATCCAAAATATAGACCCACATCCTATATCAATCCAAGATATGTGGCCCCATGTGAAATAAGCCTTTTTTATAGGATTATTGGTCCTTCCTAGGGTTTTTGCATGAATAACAAGAACATGTTCTAAATATTTCTTGAAATATTCATGCTCTAAGTGCTCCACAATTTATTAACTTTGACCAAATCAACTCAAGAGCACAATGTGATCAAGCTTGACACTATCAATAGAGCAACACTAAAAATGGCCCAATACAAGTGTTGGCAGAGCTTCTTTAGGGAGATATAAGCAATATTCATCATAACCATGAAAAAGTGATGGATTTTCCATAGTCATGGGACATTTTGGTAACTATGTTCTAAATAGACCATGTGTCAATGCATTCCAAGAGTGAGACTACTTAATACATATAAGATAAAGTTCGTTATTAAGAATAAGAATTATTAAAGTTGTCTAGAACTTCTCCCTTGATGTGTAGTGACATGATATATTTTAAATCAATGCCATAGACTTATATGTGGTTTGGAGGAGGCTAAATATACATTGCCATGATTTTATGCAGTTAGATATCCATTAATATAATGCATCTCTAATAAATTTTAGATATTCAATGAATTCATGAATTCTTTCTTGCTCATTAAGTTCATGATCTCCCCGCATATCACTTAAAGCATTTACACTTACATTTTATTCTCGTCCCAACAATATCACTACCAAAACAACTAAATTATGCCTCACATAAGATAGTGATTAAAACAACTACAACTCATCTTCCTCTCCCATCTTAACAACTAATAGTTAAAAAGTTAATTAAAACAGCTCATTTGTGTTCTCAATAGTACTCCCGTCAATGTGGTTACTATTATCTTTTAAGTATTATCTTTTGAGAAAACACATACATACGGTTAAGTATTAATCTTAAATTGGAAATATTAAGGCTTATCTTTTTGTATTTTGTTGTAAGGGATAGAGCATATATAAGATGTATGATCCAACACTCTAAACTAAAATAAAAAGCTGAAATCTCTAACATAAAAATAAAATAAGTCAATATAAATTCATGTTAACTTTGATGTTTTAAGTGATGAGAATTTTATATTTTATTTTATTTTGATTTTTTTTAATATTTAATAAGTTCAAAGTTAATATAAGATACAAATATATGTAAAATTAGACAGCGCCTTTATGACAAATTACAAATTGTAAGTAATAGCAAGGAAAGTTATTGTATGTGAGGAGAAATCTACATCTAACATCATTTCACATCTTATAAAAAACTATTTTTCCCTATTCAAAAAATTGATTTAATTGAAAGGTGCTCTACAATCAATATGGGGTTATGTTGTAGTGGTGCAAATGTTTGTTTATAAACATTTACATGTCGACTCAATTAAAAAATAATAAAAAGATTAAAAGTGTGGAGAAGATGTTGTAGTCTAAACCAATGTAAACATCTAAATGTTGGCTCAATTAATAATAAAATGCTAAAAATGTTAAAAATAATAAACATTAATTTGTTATATTGTAATTTTGTTTTTGTTAATAAAATTACAAGTTTTTTTTTTAGATAAAAGAGAATCATAATATATATACCAACTCAGATCCATCTTAACTCTAGATCTACCAGGTACCGAGAGGGATCAATTCTCTTTTCACTCTAAAATTGTTTGCACCTCAACAGGTTTGATCCCTCAGTGTTTTGGTGATCGGAGTTAAGTGGATCTCTCTCTCTCTCTTCTCTCTCCTCTCCTCTCTCTCTCTGTTATAATTATATATATTTATATATATATATATATATAATATTATATATAATATATGACCGTGTCACAATGTTTACATAACATGGACAAGACATTACAACATCTATATTATATTGGGTTCAATAGCGCTTCTCGGCTCAATCACATTAAAATATATATTAGTAGTTATGAATTAAGATCTATTTTACCATATATATTAAAATAATAATTTCATAACCATGTTTATATTTAATTAATAACCATATACAAACTTAATATTTACAATATAACAAAAGTCTTACCCATGGATATTCACCCTCGCTTTACAATGGATATTATTAACTTGTAAATAAGTTTTGTTACAATACCATGGGGCAATACTATGGCTTATCAATACCACATGCCTAAAAACCATAACTCATTTTATAATCAAAATACTTATAAATATTTTCTTTTTATTTTATTTTATCACATTTTTATAATTAAATCTAAAAACAAAAAGGTTATAGTTATTTTTGAGATATATCTAAACCCTCTATCCTCACTACTACTAAAAATATTAGGTAGATATTCCATAAATATTAAATTAAAGTTTTAATAACATTTAAAATAAGAATATTGAATAAAGTTGACGGAGGAACCTGCTGCGCGTGAGTTGTTGTGCGTGAGTCCTGCATCCTGCAAGGTCCGCACCTTGCGAATCCAAATCACTACGAGCGCGCCCGCCCCTGCCCCTTTCGATCTCTATGCGAAGGTCCGCCAAGGGCTCTTCCACCTGGTTGTGATCGGCTAGGGTTGGCCGCCGAAGGCACCAGCATTGGCTGCGGACGGCTAGGGTTTGTGCTAGATTATCATGGAGGAGCCAGATCCCCCCCAGGGGCCTTCCTCCCTCCCTCCACCTTCCTCTGTTAAGGCCTTCAAAACCTTGCTAGCCTCTCTGCCCAAGAATAAAGCTGGGGAAGCCACCAAATTCGTGAAAAGACTAGAAGACATTCTAGAGATCGCTCTTCCTCCTGAAGGCTCGATTCAAGTAGCTTTATCTCTAGCAGATCGCGCTCTGGTTGGCCAATTTACAGGTCTTTGGCCTTACCCTAAATCAACAGAGAACTGGGTTGCTAGGAACTGGGCTCCTCTGATAAAGAACAAGGTAACCTCTTACTTCCTCGGAAGAGGATATTTCCTGTTTGAATTTATTGACAAAGAGGATAAGGATCTCATCTTCAGAAACGACCCCTACTTCATGGGCCCTCAAGGGTTGTATTTGAACAAATGGACGCCAGATTTCGATCCGGCGGTGGATATGCCCTCTGCGGTTCCGGTCTGGGTAAGGCTTCCAAATCTTCCCGTCCACTGCTGGAATTGGGACTCTTTGAAGCATATCGAAAACACTCTCGAGAAATTCATAGATAAGGCCAACAGCAAAGACCAATACGACTGTGCCAGAATTTGTGTGGAGGTAGATCTGGAGGTCGGATTACCAGATGCCATCAAAATAAGGGTAGGTCCGTGGATGAATGTTCAAAAATTAGACTACGAGCAGCTGCCATTCAAATGTCGGAAATGTCAAGTCTACGGCCACTTCACCAGAGACTGCCCAACCAAGGGGGTTGAAGAAAAAGGGAAAGACGAGGGTTGGAATCAGGCAAAAATATCCAAAACCTCATTCAGGAAGAACGCAAACAATAATGTTAAAGTCCCCCAAGCTGGTCCTCAGAACCCCCCCTGGAAAACCAAGGGAACAAATTTGAGATCCTCGGCTCAGATATCATGACTACGCAAGAGACAGAAATCCCAAAAGTAATCTCCCCGACCAAATCCATAAGTATACCAGAGAAATCCAATGAGAAATTGCCAGAAAATGAAGAGGAAACTCAAGAGTCAGAAGAATCGGAGGAAGAAGGGGAGATAGGGGAATCATAGTCTACCCCCAGAAGATCTACGAGAGGCAGGATGTCAACAAAGGAAAAAAGAGACCAAGAGACATATAAAGACAAGCTACAGCGCATCCAACCAACGCTAGAGAAACTCCTAGCTAAAACCCCGAAGAAAGAGGATCCAAGCTCAGAGCTCCAAAGGGGCTCACCACAACAAAAGTAAATGATGAAGAAGTCTCTTGGAACTGTAGGGGAATGGGATCCAAAGCCAAGGAAGAAGCTATGAACAATTCAATAAGACTGGAAACCCCATACATTCTTCTTATCCAGGAGACTAAATTGGAGGACTCAGTTTTCCTCCAAGCAAGCAAAAATTTTCGAAAAAAGACGGAGCTAAAGCAACCTCTGCCCGTGGAGCATCAGGAGGACTCGGGTCTCTATGGAATCCAAATAAGTTCTCTCTTATCTCTGAGTCCCTAAATACTCATTGGATTTTGTTAAAATTACAGCACTTAGAATCTAAGGAAACTATTTGCCTGGTAAATGTATATGCTCCTAACAGTGTAGGCGAGAAAAAATTATGTTGGGATTCCGTCAAAAGTTTGGCAGATCTAGAAAGCTTGGAAAATATAATCATTGCCGGAGACCTGAACCTCACCCTCCTCTCGTCAGAAAAAAGAGGAGGCAGCATAGTTAGAGACCCAGCAAGAGAGTCAGTAGATGACCTCATGCAGGATTGGGATCTGATAGATATCAAGCTGGTTATTGGCAAGTACACGTGGTCAAACAAAAGGATTGGCCCGGGGCACATAGTGGCAAGACTGGACAGATTCTTAGTGCAAAGTTCCTTTCTGCTTCTTGGTTTAGAAGCCAGATCGCACATCCTCCACAGTAGCATATCATATCATAAACCCATAAGCCTTGAATTGTTGACCCCTAAGGATTTGGGGCCCATTCTTTTCAGATTCAGCTCCCTGTGGACCAAAGAAAAGGATTTTCTAGATAAAATCATAGAGTGCTGGAAAAAGCCAGTCAGTGGATCAACGTTTTTCGTGAGGGAAGAAAAAATCAAAAGAATTAAAAAAATGCTAAAAAATTGGGCTAAGACCCTACCAAATCCTGCAGCGGAAAGGAAAAAAATCCAAAGTGAGTTAGAAAGGCAACATCTGCTCATAGAAACAGTGGAAATCACTAAGGAAGAGTTAGAAAAGGAGGCCAAACTCCAACAAAGCTTTCACAAGGCCTGCCTAGCAGAGGAATAATTGTGGAGGCTCAAGTCTAGAAGCCTCTGGCTCAAATCTGGAGATAGAAACACCTCTTTCTTCCACAAACAAACCCAGGCCAGGAAAGGCCGCAACACCATTAGCGAAGTAAAGGATGACAATCTCGTTTTGAAAGACTTTGGCAGCATAAAAAAAGCAGCTACAGATAATTTTGAATAGCTGTATAGGGAGGATTCAGGAGCAGTTTTCAACGCTGACCTGTTGGATGCTGTCCCTAATTTGATCTCCTCTAAAATGAATCAATCTCTTGAATCGAAAATCACGTTGAAGGAAGTTAAGGAAGCCCTCTTCTCTATGGAACCGGACAAAGCCCCGAGACCAGATGGTTTCACGCCCAGGTTTCTCCAGGTCTGTTGGCAGATTATAGAGAAGGAATTTTACAAAATGATACAGAAGTCTCAAGAATGCCAAAAGATAGGGGGTTGTACAAACTCAGCCTTCCTCGCCCTCATTCCTAAGGAGAAAGGAGCAAACTCCTTCAACATATTTTGCCCAATATCCCTATGCAATATTGGGTACAAAGTCATAACTAAAGTGATAGCCAACAAGCTAAGAAGGATCCTCCCCATAATCATCCTGGACAATCAAGGTGGATTTATCCATGCAAGGCAATTGGTGGACAACTTCGTGTTGGTCCAAGAGGCGATACATTCCAATCTTCACCGAAAGGAAAAAGGTATGGTTGTCAAACTAGATCTTGCAAATGCTTTTGATCGAGTTAGACATAGTTTTTGTTTGTTGTTTTGCAAAAAATGGGGTTCGGGTCAAGCTTTATCAAATGGATTAGAGCCTGCATTTCAGAGCCATGGATTGCCCCATTGGTGAATGGAAGAGCAACTGACTTCTTTAAAGCCACTAGAGGGCTGAGACAGGGGTTCCCCCTATCTCCACTCCTTTTTGTACTTCAAGTCGTTGTTCTCAGCTTGCATCTTCAACGAAAGCAACAAGACCAAGACATTCCAGGCCTGTGCATAGCTAGAGGGGTCAAAAGAATCAACCACACCCTCTTCGTGGACGATACTATCTTACTGGGGGTTGCAACACCACATTAAGCCTCCAAATTTAAAGAAGCTTTGGAAGAATATTGCAAGGCTTCGGGCAATGTTCTAAACATCACCAAATGCCACATTTACAGCTGGAATGTTACTGCCCCAATTGAAAACTCCATTGCTCGCTGCCTGGGTTTTGTAATCTCAGTCTCTTGGTTGTCTTTCAAGTATCTGGGACTGCCCATCTTCCATTCAAGAGCACGGAATAAAGACTGGCTGCCTTAGATAGACAAATTAAAATTAAAATTGTAGTCTTGGGGTCCTCCTGGTTAAATATAGCAGGGAAATCAGTTCTCATAAAATCAATGCTCAGCAGCCTTCCCATATTCAAATTCTCTGTTTTATTGGCACTTGCAGGAATCATAAAAAAAATGGAAGATCTAATCAGAACTTTCTTCTGGAAGGGAGGTAAACAAAATGAGAAAATAATTATGTTGATAAATTGGGATACAGTCATGAGACCACTTCAGGAGGGGGGCTTGAATTTTAAGGACCTCAATGCCCAAAACCTAGCCATGGGAGCCAAAATAATTTGGAAAATCATAGCTCCAAATCCTGGCTGGGTGCAAATCGCGTTATGGAGGAAATATTTCAGAGGATCAAGAACAAGATGTCTGGAGCAGCCCAAAAATAAATTCAATTCACCTTTCAGCAAATTTATCAACAAAACCAGCCCATTGATAAGGAACCATGCATATTGGATCCCAGGCAATGGAAAGCGTATTCATATTTGGAATGATTGCATCCTTAACAGACCTCTGCTGGCAGAAACAATGAGCACGCCTGATCTGCAACGCTGGATGGCAGAAGCCAGCATAAACACGTTGTGGGATCTATCAATGTGGGAGGAAAATGCGTGGTTGGGGTGGAAGCAACTTGCAGTCCCTTCCTTTCTGCGCATTGATCTGAGCACTCTTTTCATGAATTTGCATGGGATCGCTCCACCCCGAAAAAATAGTCATGATGTGAGAGGCTGGGGAACTAGTCAATCAGGCTACTCGGTAGCTTAGGGCTACGCCAAGCTCCTCGAGAGGCCTCATGTTCCGCCCAACCCTGCTCCATGGAACGACATCTGGAGAATTCCTTCAATCCCCAAGGTAGATCACTTCTGCTGGCTTCTTTGCCATCAGAAATTTTTTACTGAAGACAGGTTAATGAAAAGGGGCTTCTATGGACCATCTAGATGCTCCTTATGCAAGGAAAACGTGGAATCTTCTCTCCACATCATGATCGAATGCAAATTCACAATCTCTTTATGGCAAGAACTCCTAATCCCCTGGAATTATAAATTCACCTTTCCAACAGCTGTCAAGGATCTGTTTGCGAGTTGGATAACCAAATATCCAGGCTATTCCCCTAAAAATATAATAGTCAGGTCTGCTTGGAGCGCCTTACCAAAGTTCATCAGCTGGAAAGGAACCGAAGAATTTTTCACAACAAGGAGCAGGATTTCAGGCTAGTGGCTAATGCGACCAAATGAAAAAAAAAAAAAAAAAAATAAAAAATGAATAGGAATTCCAATGCTGGATGTCCACCCAAGCTCTTCCATCTCTCTTCTTCGATGGGGCTGCCAAAGGGAACCCAGGCACTGTGGGAGCCAGAGGCATTATCATAAACTTAGAAGGATCAGGGGTGCATAGATTTGCTTGGGGACTTGGTGACTCCACAAGCATTCAAGCGGAAGCGATGGACCTCTATCAAGGAATTAAATTCTTCAAGGATCTGGGCTATAAGGAGGCAAATGTATTTGGAGATTCCCAAGTGATTATCCAAGCCTTGGTGACCAATTCCAACTCAGTAGACCTGCAGCTTGCAAGGACAATTTCAAGGATCAAAGGCAAGGCAAAGTCCATGAAGTTGAAGTACTTCCATGTCTTAAGAACAAACAACAAAGAAGCAGACAGAGAGGCAAACAAGGCAGCACAGCTGGACGCTGGTTCCCTTCTCAAAGATAATGAAATTCTTTGGGACCCAATTCCCTAATGTGAAATGTTTTTTTGTCTCCTTCTTCATCAATTTGTTTGCATCTTCCACCTTGGGAAATTAGCATCAGAAGCTCACTTTATTAAATGTAATAAGAATACCCTGTTAAGAGTAGGCAACATTGTTCGCTGGGTGAAAAACCTTGCTGAAAATCTACCCTGTCTTTGTAACCGAATTTATGGCTTTTGGCCGCCCAGTTAATGAAAGCTCATACCCGTTTTTGTGAAGAAAAAACACACACACACACACACACACATTTAAAATAAGAATATTGTTATATATAGAGATGTGAAATTTATATAATATAAATAATGTTATTAAGAACCAATATAGATCCATATAAAATAAGGATCCACCAAGCGATGAGAAGAATCCAATTTCTTGAGGTGAAAACCTTTCTTCAAGTTTTGCATTAAAAATAAGTTTGCATCTTGAAATATTTGATCTCTCTTGGTACTTGGTAGATCTAGAGTTAAGATGAATCTATGCTAGTCTCTATCGAGCAATTGATGTACTAAATTTCAAGAGTTTTTATATTTCAATTCAAACATCAATTTGAGACCCTCTTGTAGTTGTTCTTAACAATCTCAATGAAGAAGTACATGACATAGCGCAAAGAAAGTTAGGTTTCTAGGAAATGCCATAAGTGCCAATATACTTGTCCTTCACAACCCTCCCATAGGATTTTGAATAACAAACTTTTGATGCCATCTTTCATTATCTTAGAAATATATAAACCCTTCCATATAAGAATAACAATTGATAAGTCAAAATACTTAAAACCAACCCTAATTTAAGGTTAGGAAGCCTACCATCGCAATGGCCAAGATTACCACTAAGATTGTCCCTCCAACAACATCATATTCAAATTCTACAATTTTGCTAATTATATTTATAATCTTTATACATTCTTTTAGCCCATGAAACAATTTTTATTTAAAAAAAGTGAAACTATGAAACTCATTTCTTGTAAAATAAGAACAAATGGTTATAACGTTTGTGTAATAATGGTTTATTCTGTGTATTAATAAAATCTTTTATTAAAAATTTTCCATACCATCAAAATTTAAATCTAGATTACTACTATTATAGGTATTCCCAAGTACCACTAAACCATATCTTAACAAATTTATAAAAATATTTGTACTTATTTAAATTACATGTTTAATTTTCAAATTCATGTAATAGAACATATTCATACCATGTCATGTGATGTTATGATACTTTTCTATGTTCGTAAAAATTGTTTAATTCGTATTTTGAGAGATTTGTGTCTATAAATACTAATAATTTATTTATTTTTTATTTAATTTATGTTTTAAATAATATTAATTAGTATTTTTTTATGTTTGGCAGGATTATCTCTTTATCATGTCCACTATAATTTTTTGGTTGGGGTGGGGAATTGAACTGGTGATTTCACATCAAGAAGTGCCTTAACACTCCCAATTGGGGTGTGCATGCGGACGTACAAGTGGCGTGTGAAAGGCTATCTGATCTTGCTCCCCCTCCACACGAGTATGAACTTCTCCTCGATATAACGCTATGACATTTACTCCTCTTGTGCGACGATCTCCCTCACAAGCTATGCCGATAAATGCAAAGCCTGACAAGTGATTTGCTTCAGTTTGACAATACGAGCAATGAATTTGGGTTGCAAGGAAATTGGAAGCATCCGGGTCTGCATCTATGGCGCCTCACTGGGGTTCTGACCTTGGGTGAGGAGGGCAGACGACGTTTGCAATTGCTTGGTGTGGATTAGGATATGTCTCTTGGTCTACCCTTGGGACCCAAGTAATCATACAATTGTGGTTGGTACTGCTCCCTTGCCTCTGTTGACTGCAAGTCTTTTTTGCTCCTTCGATAGTTTTTGGCTCCAGTCTTGCTCGCCAGGACCCTTCCTAGTCTTCACAGGTGTGTGTGTATCCATTTATATTTTGGTAATTTGTGTTATGGGTTTGAGCTCGGCCAATAGTTGGGTTTATGGGTTCTATTTGTGTGACATTCAGGGTGGTATTTGGGAATTGCTCCGCTCTGTTCCTTGATCTGGGTAAACGCGTGCCCGTCTCTTCTTTCTGTTAGGGGTGTCGGTCTGGTGTTTCATCCTCGCTTGAGTAAGTGGGCATGTGGGTTTGGACCGTGTCATCTCCTGTGTAGGTAATCTCAAGGTCTCTTTGCGTGCTCCCCCTGTTGCGATCCATCAACCACCGTGACCAACAAGATGCCACGACAACGAGGTCATCCTCGTTGCAGGTGGAGGCAGCAAGCTTTGACTGGGTGTCTCGAGCCAGGCCACCACTCGTCCTCAGCCACCTCGTTCAGTTAGGAAACAAAGGTCGCAGAGGCTATTTCTTCAGCTAGTTTGCGAGGCCACCTAGTGGCTCCCGCCTCTATGGATCTATTGTCGAGAAATTGCGGCACATACAAATTGACATTGACATCCTAAGGGATCACATGTATGAAGATCACAATGAAATTGTAGCCTATCTTGTTGATATTCAATACAGTCATAATGCCATTATGGAGTAATTAGACAACCTTTGATACAGTCAACGACGCACTAACGACCACCTCCGTAGCTTGGAGGCACAGGTGGAACACATTGACCTCTACATTAATGATCGTGTTGGTTAATTTGCAGCTCCCCCTGTAATCCCCCCTCATCCCCCTCCTTTATATGTTGCTATCAACTCTGGATCAGGTCCCTTTTTGTGTCACTCATAGTATGTTAAGGCCACAGGGCCCTCTAGAAATAATGTATGCACACTGTCTATCTTGGTATTCTCCAGCCCCCAATCTTAAAAAGTCTGGTCGGAATGAAGGAGCGGGGGCTATTGAGAGAATTTTTTTACACTATGATGTTCTGGAAATATAATGAAAGCCATTTTGAATGACGAAAAAAATGAGTACCTTAACAGAACACCCAATCACCATCTATCCAAAACCCGTGAACAAATTTGATTAATAATTAATATTTATTTTATGCTGATAATTAGCTAAATAATCAATATTTTAAACTTAAATGGAAAAGTAACACAATATCATCGTAATAACCAAATGTAAAGTTCATTGCATATTTTATTAATTCATCCTTGCAAAATTGTTTATCTTGCTTGTTGAATAATTCTATAAAGGTTAGAAAAATCTCCAATATCCATAAAGATTGATTTGAGTAAAAATTTATTTAATAATATCATGGTATGGTGTTGAGCCATCAATGGCTCTAGGAAGGTTGGGATGAGAATACCACTTTTCATTGTAGAATATGTTAATAGCCAAACAATTTCCAAGACCATGTCCAACAACTTTAGTTTTTTCACGAAACAAAATTGAAAACAAGAAATTGAATATATGACAATCATCGTGGAATAAACTTCCAAAAGTAGTTCCAACAAAAAACATGCAAAATGATAAAACCAACGACCTTGGGTAAGACATCCAACCCTTTTCCTAAAGTTGTGATGATGTGGATTTTGATTCTTCTGGTTCTTTATGGGACATCATAGGTTGAAGCCCATTTGGTAGGATAAAGAGGCATTATAAATTGAAGTCACAAAGGCAAGCATCAAAAGTAACATGTTTTAGGTCAATAATATATGTTAAGTTATAATTTGAAGTTATAATTGGTAGTTTAGCTGGTTGAAGCTCTTTTGCTAAGTTTTTGGCCCTCTCTCACGAGGTGTGGATTCAATTCTCTTTTCTCCTTGAGTTTATCAAGGTTAGGCTTCATTGGTCAAGCCTCATTGTTTGGGCCAGCTTAAGTATATATAGGAAAAAGGAAAATTTACATTTTTTTCAGAGTTGGAAATTCATTAAAGTCTTGGTTTTGAGTTAATACATATTAAATTCTACAATATTTTTTCTCATAATATTGTGTTTTTCTTTCAATTCAATTTTAACTTGTGAAAACTAAAAAATGTCAATTGATAACATATTTTATAAAAGCTATGTATTAAATTTCCTAGTAATGTAATGTCCCCTAAACATTTTTACTCAGTCAAAATAAAATAAAAATGAAAATAACCCTACCTTAAAATAAAAATAACTTTAGACTAAAATAAAAAGTTAAACTAAAATAAAAAGTTAAACTTGATTTGGTCAAGTTACTAGTACTTGAAAATAATGGAGAAATGGATAATTGTTTGGTTGTGTGTTGTAATTAGGAATTAATTCGTGATTTTAGGGAACTAGTTCTAACCATCCTAGTCCTATGCATCTTTATAAGGTCGTAATTGATTGTTGTTAATTTAATGAATGTATTCAACGGTGTGGGCAACTTTAGGGAATCCTTTCCTAAGGACTGTTGATTTCATTCATCTTTTGTCTTCATTTCTTTCTAGTTTGGAGAGTAGCGAAGGAAGTACTCAGGTATCTTAAAGGTAAAATTGATAATGGCCTTAAATATACTAATTCATTTAATTTTGAGCTAACATGTTACTTAGATTCAAATTGGGCCGATAATCCGGATGATAGAAAATCTACTACAGGTTATGCGTTTAGAATTGGATCTGGGATCGTTTCATAGAGCAACAAGAAGCAATCTATTGTATCTTTGTCATCTACAAAGGCAGATTATAAAACTTTGTGTGTAGCAACTTGTGAAGTTGTTTGGTTGAGGCTCCTTCTTCAAGATGTTGGAGAAGAACAAAATAAGGCTACACTGATTAAGTGTGACAACTAGATCTCAATCAAGTTGGCAAATAATTCAATCTTTCATGCAAAGACAAAGCATGTTGATGCCCAATTTCATTTTATTAGAGATAAGATACAGTCCAAGGAAATTTTTATTGAATATTTTAATACTTGTGACAATGTTGCTCACATTTTCACTAAGCCCCTTGGGGAGATAAAATTTGAATTATTTAGGGAGATGTTAGGTTTGGAAATCAACCATTTCTCCATTAAGGGGGAAACTTGAAAATAATGGAGAAGCTGACAGTTGTTTGGTTGTGTGTTGTAATTAGGAATTAGTTCCTAATTTTAGGGAATTAGTTCTAACCATTGTAGTCGTATGCATCTTTATAAGGTTGTAATTTATTGTTGTTAATTCAATGAATGTATTCAGCATTGTGGGCAACCTCAGGGACTCCTCTCTTGAGGACTACCGATTTCATTCATCTTTTGTATTCCTTTCTTTCTAGTACCAGTGGTTTTTAAGCTCCAAGTTTATGAGAGCCCATGGCTTTGACCTGCGGTTTCATATGGTATATACCTTATTTAAATGAGGAAATTAAACCAACCTAGATCCATCTTAACTCCGAATTTATCAAGCACTGAAAGGGACCAAATCTCGTGAGATGCAAACCTCTTGAGTAAAAAGAGTTTTGATTCCTCTTGGTGCTTGGTAGATCCGGAGTTAAGATGGATCTAGGCTAGTAATATTAAATCTCCATCCCATTATGGTAGATATGTTGTAATGTAATGTTCTATTTAACATTTTGACTTGGTCAAAAATAAATAAATTAAAAACACAAAATTTATAATTCTAATTATAATTAAACCAACCTAGATCCATATTAACTCCGATCTACCAAATGCCGAGAAGGATCAAATCTCTTGAGATGCAAACTTCCTTAATAAGAAAAAAGATATCATCCCTCTCACTGCTTAATAGATCCGAAATTAATATGGATTTAGTTTGGTAATAAATTAATGATATTTATTATAATAATTTAACTTTTAAGCTACGATTTTAAATTGGTGTTTGAGATTTTTTTTTTTTTTTTTTTTGTGATAAAAGATTTCCCTTTAATATATATATATATATATATATAATATATATATATATTATATATTTATATATATATATATATATATTATATATATATATATATATATATTATATATATATATCACTGCTTAATAGATCCGAAATTAAGATGGATTTAGTTTGGTAATATTTGTTTTTTCTAAGTAAAAGTATTCTATTAATATGTACAAAAAGATACAAAGAGGACAAAGCCTCGACCAAGTTTATCATAGAATATCAAGGAAATGTGGACTGCCCCAACATTGGGGAAACCAATCCAACGAGAGCATAAACTTAAAAAATGGTAGCAAATCTTGAGTCCAGACCCCACAAAAGACAGTAAGATGAAATCATGATAGGATACCAGAAGCCAAGCAAAACAATCAAAAAACAAAAAGACCAGTTAAAAAACACCTGGGCGGCCACAGCCGACCACGTTCTAACACCAAGCAGCCTCTGCCGATTCTCTGTCTGCCACATCCTGCTACTTGGAAGCCACGTCTATTAGATGAAATCATCCGGGATGGGTTCCTCGATGATTGGGCATGCCCACTCATCCGCCACGTCCCTGGAAGCGCTGTCGTGAGGCTCTCCACCACCGTCGTGAGTCTCTCCCCCGTTGCCAGGTGTAAGCTGCATGGCAGCCCCTTCATGGCTCGAACCACCAGAGGGGCGCGTGGCAGCAGAGCTGCCCCCTTCACCATGCTGAATGCCACCAAAGTTTAGATCATGCAAGGTGAAGAGGCTATCATCCATGCAATTCTTACCAGTATCCCTGCAATTACTGCATCTAGGAGCGACCTATTGCGGCAAGTTGGAGTTATCTACCTGAGAGACAGTTTGAGTGTTTTCTTCAGAGAAGAAGATGGAGATATTAGCAGTAATGACAGGCCTGTTCAGGGAGCTACAGAACCTGAAATGGGCGGAGTGGGGAGCGGATTGAAGGGGCAGAGGAAAATTGTCAAAGTGGACAACAAAGTCGCCATGAGCAACCCCGGAAGAACGAGCTCGTTCGCGCCCACGTCTGGTATTAGGATATCTGCCCTCTCCAAGAATAGGAGGATGATGCAGTTCTGGGGAAGGAGAGGAGGTGGCGCGCTCATCCGGAGGACGAGAACTTCCTCCCCTGGTACCTCCCCTACGACTTCTCATTTGGTGCCTAACCATGCTGATGTCGCTGGCTGAGCACACAACAGGAGCATTGACAGGAGGGATAATGACAAAGGGAGCACTAGCAGAGGGAATGCGAGGCGAAACAGGGTAGTTCTGGGCAGAGATTAGAATGTAGAGAGCCGAATGAGAGTGATGAAACCCATTGCCAAAATCCGCACAGCAAACAATCCAGTAGTGATGAGATGCAATAGAGCACGGGAGACGGTGCAGGAATGAAACGAGGTAACTCCATAACCCAACAATGAATAACTTTTTGCTGATCCAGACCTGTATTGAATGCAGCCTGCAGAGTGTCTTCAAGGCGCCTGAGGGTGATATGGGGAGGGGCGACATCAGACAAGTGGCTCGTCCCCTCGCCGCCATCCTTTAGTGAATGCATTAATGCCGTAACGTGTCACCCGCATCTAGGTTAGTTTGGTAATAAATTAATGATATTTATTATAATAATTTGATTTTAAAGCTACGATTTTAAATTGGTGTTTGAGATTTCTTTATTTTTTTGGATAAAGACTTCCTTTAACTAAATATATAATATATATATTATAATATATATATAATATATATATATATAATATATATATATAATATAATATATATATATTATACTGAGTTGTCTTTAGTGAGACTTTTGGAAGCTTTTCCGGTGGGTTTCCCCGTTAATTTCTCTAAATTCGGCCGGAATTTATTGAAATCACAAGCTTGATGGGTAACCTTGCATACTTGAAGTGCTAGGGTTTTTAGGATGCTGAATCCATATATACAATTAAAAACCAATTTAAATAACACAAATCAGATTTCAAATTAAATTTTTGCCAGATTCCTGCACTAAAAAGTCCCAAAAAATGGCACAAAGACAACTTATATATATTATTATATATATTTCTTTCTAATCATATGTATTGTAATATTTATATATAATATAATATAAATCAAATAATTAGATATATATCATTGAATTAGAAAAATAACTATATATATATAATATATATTATTATAATATATATATATGAGTATGATTGCTTGCGTGCCACTAGGGACACCAGACCGATAACGTAGTAATAAATTTAAGAGCACAAAAAATATTCCAACATCTAGTAGCATTACTTTAGATAATATAGTTTTCAACTATCAAGTAAACTAGATAAATGGACATGGCCAAAATTAACAATAAAATAGGGAGTTTTGCAGAGCTTCTTAAAACACATAATTGCTACAAAGTAGACCATGGTTAACTAGTAGGAGAATCCACTTGGGTGGGAGTTATATCTTGTTCATGTTCCTCACCATTGTTGAAGTCTAAGTTGGTGAGTTTCTTGGCAAGGATTGATACCTTAGTATATAAGTGTGTAGCTTATAGACTTGTTGCTACAAGGCATCTATACAGAGAAGTATTTATTTCCGAGCTTAGCTAAACTTAACCAAGACTTTACCCATCAAAGTTTTCAATTGCTAATATAAATCAACCGTTTGCATGTATTGAGTTTGTTTGAATCAATTGTTTCCTATGTTAGGAATCCATTGTCTTATGCTTTCCACCACCTCAATGTTAGACGAGAACTTGAGCTCCACCTAACCTTCTTACTCTACTAGATCTATTTCATCCTAAGTAGATCGCGAGGTGCATTCCAATATTAATGAGTAGAGATATTTACATTGGCTTGGGCCCTAGTTTGGGGAGGCTGCTCTCTACTATTGCCACCATGTTCAGAGGAGTTGCAACTATGACGAGCCATTATGACTACTAGTAGGAAGGAATGGGGAAGTAGAGGGGAAGAAAGACAAGGGAAAAGAGGCCGAAGGCCAACACATCAATGAAGAATCACTCCAACAGAACAGAGGAGTAGAGGAACTCTCTAATAGAGGAGTAGAGGAACTCTCTAATAGAGTGGTGAAAGAGCACGATGGAGCTGAGAGAGAGAGTTAAGGGGAAACATAACAAAAAGGAACAAGGTTGACCAAGAAAACAAAAGGATTGAGAAAGAATAAAAGAGAAAAAAACATATTAATAAAATAACAAAACAAGCAAAAACCAGAAAGGAACCAAAGATATAACATGTACCCTACCCTAAGCATACACTCAGGAAAAGTTTACCATCAATTTCAGATATCAAACTCATAACTTACCATAATTTTTTCCTAATCTGCGTCCAAAATGTCGAACTACACCCACCACTAATGATATGATGTTCTAAAGTAATGAGAATCATTATAGAGAACCAAAAAAATGACAAGGCTAGCCTTAATGATCCTTAACAACTAAGTAACACACTCGACATTAAACTCCCGCTGCCGCAAGTGCCCTAAAGTCATTTAAATTTCACATATTTAAATAGCTGTTCGCCATCGGTATTGGACTTAAGTTCAAAACATTCATGTTTTCTTCCCGCCACTGGGACCGGCGCAGCGGAATGAGCATGATGAAGCCCAAACAATCTGCTGCATCATCTTCCTCAATCAGGCAGTTCGGGCAGCGATCCATTTTGTCAATTTTCAATCCCCAAGTCGTGTGAGTTGAATTCAGTTCTGTATTCTATGCGGGTCTGTTATGAGTCTCATTCAATTCATTCATCCTTATAATTTTATGAAACGCAGGGAAAAGAAAACCAGCAAAGCTTCGTCTTCTTCGGTCTCTCTGCTTGAATTTCTTGACAAAAGATTAGAAAAGAGGTCTGGAAAAACTCCTCAGGTACGATTAAATGTAAATATGTGTGCGTGTATGCTTGTTTGTTTTATTCCTTATCAATCACAAAGCTCGCTAAACAGTGGTAATAGATAAACTTGCAAACCCTATATTCACTGGTATTAGATGGAGTTTCTGAGCAATTAGATTTTTGGTTTGTGTAGGGAGGCACGGACGACAAGCCCTCTAGTGCAATTGCTAGTCCTATTCCCAGGGTTTTAAGGGGAGGGAAATCTGATTTTCAGCCCAATACTAGTATCGCAAGTTCAGTATTCCAACAGTTGAAACCTGTGCCCAAAGAGCTGAAGCAACTACAGGGAGACTCGAATCCACCCGCGAATCCTCCAGATGCCCCAATTAACAGAAGAAATTCACTAAAGAGGAAGAGCTTTTCATTGACAGGTATGGTGCTATTGCAAATGTTTCATTCTAGTCTCCCGTAATTTTAATTGGTGTCTATTTTCAATTGGTAGTCAAATTCAAGGCATATCCCCGATCAACTGACTATCCTACCACTGAGCAACCCCCCTGTTCCAGTTCCTCCTCAAATCTAGTAACCATCTATATCTACTTTGTTCTGTTACTGTACTGAAAAGTGGACAGGCTAGGGAACCATCCCGGGACTTATTCTCAGCCGACGGACTGATTTATTGTGGAGCTACACGTACCTTCATGGCAGGTACACTTAACAGTTTGATCTAAAGGTGTGGATTGCTAACTCCTAACACGCCGGCTTAAGCCTCATTTTGGCTCACGCCTTCCAGCCACTTCAAACTACTTGGTCTAGATGCCATGTTGAAAAGTAGACAGGTGAGGAATCAGACCCAAAACGTACTTTTGGCTAATAGGCTGCCTTATCATTGAGCTACGTGCCCCTTCCTTATGGGCACCCTAAACAGTTTGATCTAGAGGTGTCGATTGCTAGCTCCAGGTTGCAACACCCTTCTTAAGCCACACTTTGGCCCGGCCTTCCAGTCACATCAGCATACTTAGGTCTGATACCATGTTGAAAGTTCAGCAGGCTTATTCAAATCCAAGAACTACCTTTGATCGACAGACTGTTCTGTGACTAAGATGCATAATGATGAGCTGCTCTAATGGTTGATCGAAAGTTATGGATTCTGATTGCCACCTTCAAGCTTCTAACAGTGTTCTGCATCCTCACCTTCAAGCACTCTTTGTCAGGCTTTCTAGCCACTTTGACCTACTTGGCTTTGATACCATGTTGAAAACTGAACAGGCTAGGAGCCAAACCCACGATTTACCCTTGACCGAACATTGAGCTACACGCGCCTTTATGATGGGTACCCTTAACTGTTTGATTCTTCAACCAAAAGGTATGTTTTGCTACCTCCAACAATAATCTTGGACCCATCCTGCAAATCTAAGTGGCCAAGAATGCATGGCGCCCAAATCAAGTGTCAATGTAAACTGCCTGCCGAAGGAAAATCAAAGAAAGCCATTCAAAAGGAATTTGTACTATCTTTCACCCCCTTATCAACCTGTTGCCAAATGTCTTTCATTATTTATACCTTCATAGTAGAGAACATTTATTTTTATCGGCAAATGTTTTGAGCCTCATATGTTGTATCATGATCATTGAATCTACGAAAGACTTGGTGTTTTGCATTGAATGAAGTTGTTTTGGTAATTGATATGCTCACTGCAATTGTGACAATAGGCCATCCATAGGTAGAGTGAGTCCACAAAGTCTTTTGTGTTGTTATGCTTCTAGCAATGAGTTAAATTGGAGTTCTTCTATCATATGAAGTTAAGCGTTTTATTATATTTTCAGGAAAATATAAATTCACTAAATAGAAAAAATCAAGGCTTTACTAAGAAAAAGTGGATGACACTAGGAATATCTTCCCACATAGCAATGTTTTAAAACTCCGACTCTGGTTTGGAAACGACTGAGGGTTGGCTTTGACTCCGACTCCGACTTGGTATCGACTCGGCCGATTTGATTTCAATCGTTGTAAAAAATACATTATATATA
>APFE031135913.1:27879-38386 GCA_000404065.3 Pinus taeda
TATCAAAATGGCACCCAGTGCACTGTCCAATACAAAGTTCATACTTAGCCACCAATGCCAAGATTCTTTTCTGCCTCAGCCTAAGGACAATCACTAGACTACAACAACAATAATACCAATTCTTTGTCCCTAATGAAGTCTCAAAACCCTTGATTTAATTCTGGTCAAGCTCCAGAACAATCAGAGGTAAATATGTATTTATTAGTCCATTGCCAGAATGTTTGCCTTTCTAAAAACATTGTATGGCTCAATGCATTGTTTCAGTTTTCTAATTCATGCCACTAGGATAACCATACTTCGGCCTTGTAATTTTCAAAACTTTCTCACAGTGATAGATTACTTTAGGGCTATAAATATGCAATAAACAACAATCCAACCATTGATATGTAGGAGGCAGAACAACTTTTGACAAATGTGGTTCAGGATTTTTGTCAAAGAGCCGAGTCGACCGTGTTGTTACCCAGCCGACCGAGTTATTATCAAGCTGGTCGAGTTGTTACCGAGTCGATCGAGTCAATGAATGGCTCGGTAACAACCCGACCAACCGTTCTGTTTCGGCCATCGAGCCGACCCGACCAGGCATTGACTCAATCTGACTCGGGCTTTTTTTAAAACAATGCCACATAGTGATCTCAGACCATGAAAATATAATGCCCTACTTGATGCATCCCTCTGGATAGTCCAAATGGTATGAGCCAACTTGGGGATTCTCCCTTCGCTGGATTGGATTTGGGTGTTTTCTCACCAGAAATATTTTATAACAATGTGTCGAAAATAGTCAGAGTATGGAAACTTATTCATAGTCCTTCATGTGGATATTTTGTTTTAGCTGTTTGGCATTTGAAAAATGGGGTTGCTAGGATTTAAGGGTTTAGGTTGGGGTCAATTATTCTAGAATCCAAGTTTGCACGTTTTAGTGCAGGGACGAAACAGACATAAAAATTAACATTCTAAAATGCCAAAACCTTTTGCTAGTGCATAGTTTGCAGTCAGAGAACAATTGTTCTCACTTTGATTTAGACAATGCCATAGATCCTAAGATGTAATTTGCTTAAATGTATGGTGTGAGTGTTTACTATCCTTGATGAAGAGTTCATTATGGAATTGTTAGGCCTTTTGAACTCTCTAGCCTGAGCCTCCTTTAAATAATACTGGGTATTTGATTTAATTGGGAGAATTACAAAATACAATTTTGGATGGTCCAATTTCCAAGATGTTGAATGCAAGTTTAAAGCTCAACTGTGCCAACAAAATTAATGCTTGCTATTCTATTTGAATTGTGTAAAGGAAAAAAATTAATGATTGCTAGGCTATCTCATGGATATTGTTTTTTCCAAGTCAAATTCATGGCTAGAAAGTTTCAGATGAAATGGGCCCATCTTAAGTTTGGAATTTTCGCATCACCCTAGAGCTAAACGTTCCTAATAGTTTGCCTGGTAGTTTTTTCATTGCATCAATCCCATAACAATGAAATCATCAATTGGCAAAAGCATGCATCTTGATTTATGAGTATGCTAGGCATATATAGAAAACTTGGGTTTGGACCAATGCCCACAAAGTTTTCCTGAGAACAGGGAGATGTACATGGGATGTGTAGAAGCAATTCTAAATTTTGGAGAAATTCAGGGTGGATGTATGTTGGGGTTCTATTTAAAAAAATATAAAAATAAAAATAATAGTGGGAAAATCTCAATAATGACATTTCATCCCATGCAAATTCATAGTTGTACAATGTAAATACTAAACAGTAAATAGTCAAATAGTATTAAATCTAAGCTATTGGATTCATCCTCTCCCCTTGTGTCCCGAATCCCACGCGCTGGACATGATTCTCGAGGGACACGTGCCTGATTCGTGGTTCGAGCGTGTAGAAAAATTATGGTATGCACCCTTAACCCAATTTACAATTTTGCATGTGTTTGTTTAGGCCCAACCCACATATTTTTTCAGGTAGATATAAATTTCAGTATGCATTCATTGCAAACATTAAAGAGTACTTATACTATTTTTCACTTTCCTATTAGCTGAAAAATAAACACATAATTTTTGGCAAACATTCACACATATGAGACACTTATTTTTGGTCAAGTTGATCCTGGAAAAACCCCATAGCCTCTTGGGAAAAACCGGTCTTCAAAGGAGGATTTTATTGCTTAAGAAAATTTAAATAAGTACATAAAACACAATACTTATTGCCCTTTTTGCTGTAGCATTAATTGCACTCATTTTGGAAATTTGTGCCCACTGAAATTTCAGATTTCCACAAAATTTATATGCCCAGAAATTTAGCAAATTATCTTTGCTCAATTCCTCAAAAATTTGTGCCTAGAAATTGCCTTGAAAATAACGTTGAAGTTTGCCTCATTTTTTGTGCAAAAGTTTGATTGTACCCCCTCGAAATTTGTGTTTGAAAGTAGCTGGAAACCTCCTTGATTTCCGCGTTGTGTGTAGTAGACTTCTTGAAATTTGTGTCTCAAATTTTAGGCATGAATTGAGCTACTTTGAAATTCGTGCTCAAAACCTCCTCGAAAATTGTGCACAGCTTGATTTTTGTGGTTATGTTCCTCGAAATTTGTGCCACCTCTTCCTAGAAATGTGTGCAACTGTTTGTATAATCTCCTCCTTGGAATCTGAGCCCCTTCTTCTCATTGCTCAATTGTAAATTCTCCTCCTCTTTGAAGTTTCCTCTTTTCCTCATGCTCTCGCAAATGTGAAGTGAAGAATGAGATCATTTTTCCCTCTTTTGTCTCCTTGGAAAAGATTGAATCGCTAAACCTAGAATCCAATGGTTGAGATTTAATTTCTAAATCTCAAAATGTGTGGTTGAGATCAATTCTCCCAAATAACTTTCCTCACACATCGGCCCCATCACTTAAAAGTCTCATAGTACCTTTTTCAAGTTGTGTACATTTTTGTATTTTTCTTATCATAAGAATTTTCAACTCACTTTAATATTAGAAAAGTGCACTATGTGCTTTACACATAAAATCACTTTATAAAGTACACGTGACTTTAATATTGGAAAAAATACATGGTACAACACTTCTAAGTACCTTTTCCACCACTTTTCCACCCACGACATTAATATAACTCATAAATGTCACCAAGACAAAAGTAATTAATGTGTTCACTAGGCTAAAAGGGATAAATGCCTAGTAACACCTCTCCTTGGTACTATTTCCAACACTCTCTCTTACCAAGGAAGGTGTTGCTCACCACTCCCATCTTGTCTATGAAGAAAACATGCTTGTCTCTTGGCAAAGACTCGGTGAGAATGTCTATTGCTTGCTCATCAATGGATATATACTCAAGCTTCACTGCTCCTCGCTGAACCCAGTTTCTAAAGAAGTGGTATCTGATCTCTATATGCTTTGGCCGATCATGAAATACTGGATTCTCAACAACTCTGATTATCGCAATAAATCGTAGTTGGTCTCAACATCTGATCAAATAAACCATGAAGCATCTTGTGAAGCCATAATTCCTTACACCTTGCCTGACTAGTTGCCATATACTCTGCCTCAGTGTTGCTCAATGCTACTGACTTCTGTTTCTTGCTAAACCATGACTCAATTGCCGAGCCTAATGAGAAACAACATTCAAAAGTACTCTTTCGGTCACTGACACTGCTAGCCCAATCTGGGTTTGTGCAACCAATCAATCTGACTCCATCACATCTGACATAGTCCAAACCATGATCCATACCTTGTAAGTACCTCAACACATGTTTTATAGCCACCCAATGTACTCTCCTGGGCTTCATCATAAACTAACTCAATGGGTTGACTGCAAAACAAATATTTGGTCTAGTGTTGACCAAATACATCAATGAACCGATCAGTTGATGATACAAAGTGGGATCCACTAACTTGGAATTAACTCATGCAACATCTTCCAGTTGGTGATCATATGAGTAGTCATAGGCCTGTAACCATCTATAAGGAATCTCCTCAAGATATCTCCTGCATACTTACCTTGGCCCACAAAGATGTGCCCATCCTCTTGCCAAATCTCCAACACTAGAAAGTAATGCATCAGCCCCATATCAGTCATATCAAACTCTGAAGCAAGATCTCTCTTGCAGTGTTGGATGAGACTGTCCTTCTCTATAATAAACAAGTCATCCACATACAATACCAGAATGAGTGGATCATCACCTACCAGGATAAAGTATAGGTTCATATTTGCATCACTCTTCTGGAAACCCATTTACTGCAAGTAGGCATCTATCCTCTCGTACCATGCCCTCGGTGTCTGCTTCAGTCCATACAAGGATTTCTTCAGCCTACGCACATGAGACTTCCTCCCATGCAACTCAAAGCCCTCAAGCTGCTTAATGTACACCTCCTCCTGTATAACAACATTGAAAAAGGAGGTGTTCACATCCATTTGGTGAATCCTCCATCCCATCTCAGCTGCTATAGATATCATTGCTCTAATGGAAGTATAACGAACAATCAGTGCAAAGGTCTTCTCATAGTCAACTCACTCTACGTGTGAGAATCCCCGCGCCACAAATCGAGCTTTGAACTTCTGCACGCTGCCATCTGCAACATGTTTGATCTTGTAGAGCCACCTTGAAGTCACAACTAATTTCCCATTAGGACGTGGCACTACCTCCCAGACATCATTCTTCATGACAGAGGCATACTCCACCTTGGCATCCCTCCAGATTTGTTGTCTAGCGGCCTCCTCAAAACCAGTTGGCTTTGTCTCCACAACATCTGCCACAAAGCCACCCAACCTCTTTGGTGGTCTACTCTCCCTCAATGACCACTTGGGTCTTCCCATTGCCTCTTGAGCCTCCTTCAGGGTCTCTTGAAGTGTTAATTTTTCATAGGGCTATATTGTTCTTTGCTATGATAATTGCATTTCTTCATTAATACGTTAAGTTCACCCCATAGCATCATAACATTATTCAGACTTACTTCATTATTCATCAGCATATGCAACTATGTAGAAATAACAATAACATCATCATCAATGCAGTGAAACATAAAGGAACAAGAGAAGAAAAACACATAGAGACACTAGGATTGGTCGAGGACTAGGGCAAAACCCACTATGGGGAAAACCCTTGCAAATCTTCTTCTAATAGATTGTCATCGAATGGTTTAGCAAAAAAAAAGAGTACAATGATCCATATCTTCACAAGAACTAGAATATCCATGAAATGCATCTAAACATCAAAAATCTGATTCAGATAACTGTAATGTACAGTCACTGCCTGTAGCCTACTGCTGAACACTTCTATCACTAAGCAAAATATTCGGAATATAGAAATCTCATCTTAGAGTCTCGGTCGCAAGGAGGAGGTGCTGTGCAAACGACTATGACAAACAGGGTTGCTCTCTGTGAACTGCATGATAGCGACTATGTTAGCTCAGTCGCTCCCATACCATTTTGTGTGAGCGATTGGGAACCAAATTGACCCAGATTCTCGGTCGCTCTCATGAAGACTTTGTGCCAACGTCTAAGGGTCCATGGTCGCTCTCATGACCATTGTGTACCAGCATCCAGGGACCCAAATGCTCAGTTTTGTGCCAACGACTAGGAATCAGAAAACCCTAGTTCAGTGCGAGCTTCATCCTAAAGTTTCGGACCTTTGAGTGAGCTTCCTCCATCAGACTTGTGCGAGTCAAGGAAATATAGAAGAGGAGAAGAGAGCTTGATCAATGTGTCTAAATGAGCTTGAGCTCTCTTCTACTGGCAGGGAGTCAGATCTAGGACCCACATCAACATCGGAGAGCATATCATTAGGCAACACATATCAACTTGGAACCACATCGGGGAGCTACTACTCAACCCGAAACCTCATGGGGGAGCTACTACTACGACCCCATATCGAGCAATAGGTGATATAGAGGAGCTACTACTCAACCCATCCTATTGCCCACTGATCTTCCCATCAATGATCCTAAATAGTCAAGTGGTAGAACACTTGCATCACAATCCTATCTTGGGTGAGATACCTGACTTACCAAAGGTAAGGATCTCACATCCCCAAGCCTCCTCAACCGTTGGCCAGACAGAGAGGGATAATCCCAACAAGCCGAGCTTGTGGGTATGATGCCAATTGGGGTATACTCTGGAAAAACCAAGATACGGTGAGCTACTGCTCCAACCCTATGGGTAACAGATAGGGGTAACACCCTATTGTCCAGAGTTCCCTCAACCCCAGGAGCCTTCTATCTCAATTCCATACCTTGGGAGCTCAAACAGGGGAGAAAAGTATGGCTCAGTGTCCTTGATCAACTTGCTCTCATCATATTCATATCATCATACTTGTATCAAGTAATCATCATCTATTAGTAGTAGATGTCACCTGTTTATACAGGACATCAAATCAAGTATCATGTTAGAGCATAAATAATCATATAAATCACAAAAGGATACCATAATCATCCTCCCTCTCAAGGAGGTGCGAACCACAAGCCTAAGCTTGTCTTGCACAACTGCACTGTCTCAATATATGAGAGTATCACAGTCCCAACTACATATATATATATATGGGATTCTTTGCCAATCGGATCCCACTCTTTATTATCACACTGTATCTATTTCATATCCAGATCATTCTCATACAACTCTCTAAGGAGCTTCTTGAACTTGCTCATAGCTAGTCATGCTAGCAACATCATACTTAACCTTGGTTGTGTCATGGTCCTCTCATCATGGCAGACATCATACTAAGGAAACACTCATATGTGCTCATCAATAATCAACATCAGCGTATCCATGCAGTCATATATCATAGGAAGAATATCTCAGACCAAGAATAGGTCATATCATGCAAACATCTTGAAGGATTCTTGGCGGCAATGTGTATGAAGCGGCTCAATCATGAACTTATTCAGCTTCTAGGCACATCATATATATACAGATGGATGTTCAAAACAAAACATCAATGCTTCAATCAACTGTCAGATGCCATGTCAAGTGCCAAAACATCTTTAACTTCAAATCAGAGTGTCCAAGGATTTGCATTTCCAATTTTCAATGCTTCTTCAATAGCTTCACAATATATATTATCTTTTCCCAACTTCAAAAATCGATTCATCATGTCATGATACATTATTACGAGCTTCAAAAGCCATCTCCCTCTTACTTATATCGTTAGAGGTTCTTTATCTGACAATATTAGATCGTCAGTATATAAAAACCAAAATCAAAATCAAAGTGATACCTTGGAACCTAAGTCACATGACACGAGGACACGAGGGACGGAGGACATGTAAATACGAGTATTTGACACGAGACATATTGACCCTGGAAACAGGACATGAGGGACATGTTTTATAATAATAATAATAATAAATACTAAAATATAGTGCTTGATCGATATAGATATGAATCATGATGATATCTGTTTAGTATTTAGTATACACTATTTACTATTTAGTAATTTACTAGTTAGTTTATTAATTTACTACATCAATGATGTTCACAGTTCAATGTTCATGGTTCATGTTATAATTTTTGTTATTAACTTCAAACAAGTTTGATCATGTTCAAACTTCACATAAGGTAGTTAATGAACTATAAATTTATATGTGTTCAAACTTCATTGTTGACCAGAGCGTTAATCGAGCTTTCCCTCCCTTTAGGCCTCGAAGGTGTTGTGACCAATGAACACATGATGGGGAGCTGGGATTTTTATTTCAACACACGATCTATACGTGGTCACTCGTGTATAATTAAGTTAAGTTTTGTAGGCTATAGCACAACTTACAAGAAATTTAAGTGCTCCAAACTCTCAGCAAAGCATGCGAACACTTGTCTCCTACATCTCCAGGTCCAGGTCGATGTGAAGTTGTGAGCGTTACGCTCGAATTCAACGGAATTCCTCACACTGCACAATGAATTGGATTCCAGTGATGAGCAAACTCAACTTCAGTGGCGAACAATGACAAAAAAACCCAAAAATAAACGATGTTGCAGGTTTTAAATGTCACTTTTCATGGGACACATGTCCTAAGAACAAAAAAATGTTAGGGCACATTTTCGCCACGTCCAAAACACGTGTCTCGATTGGAGGACACGAAGAAGAATGTTTTCAACACGTTTTAGGGCGGTTTTTGTGTCCGACACGTGAAATACGAGACATGAGACCCTGGGGGACGTGTCTTGTGACTTAGCTTGGAACACTTATAAGGTAAAGGCTTGAATCAACACATCATCCGACTTCGTTAGATAACTGCTAATGCGAACATATCTGGAACGAGAGGAGCTTGCTTCATGCAATGCTCACTGCAACCATAACACTTTACCAAACCATCAACCTTTCATAAATCCTTATTGTGCAATCAAATCAACTAATCAAAGTTTAGAAACCAAATCAATACTAATATCAAAAGTCATCAATATCTTAGAGTCAATTCTTTGAACCAGATGACAAGTAGGGCTTTCATCAAGTCATGACATCATCTATTATCATGCCAACAAGTTGTCATCAACCACGCAATATCAATCAAGGCATTCCCATAATATAAGTCATTGGAAGTCATTATGCTCATATATCATTGTCATCAAGGAAAAACATCAATCGTCAAGTCAAAACGTCATGTCAATATCCAAATTTTCTATCATATAACATATCTCAATCATTGAGTTAGAGATCTAGGTCATCATCAGACATCATACAACTCATATATATTAATCAACCAAATCATGTCAAACTTTTGTAGCACAAACTTCAAACATAATGACATATCTATATGTATATCATGGTCACCTGTAAACATTCAAACTTCCCTGTTTTCAAATCTTTCAGATATTTTCTACTTATCTGTGGAACTGACAACCTCTAGGTGAACATCTTGATTCAGAGTTCATATAGCTTCAAATATCTTTAGATGATTGTCAACAGTAGTCAAACCTCTGGTTGCTCTCATCAATTTAGCATGGGAGTGACTTTGGTTGCTTGGACGCTACCTGGGCCTTAGCATGTGTCCAAGGATGACTATTCCCAGTTCTATGCCCGTGTCTGGAGCAAAAACCCTAATCTCTGACAAGCTTCAGATTTGAGATCTTGCTACAGATCAATAATGTCAGATCCACATAAATCATATTCCAATAGTACAGAATGCAAAAAGTAATATGAGTAAGAATCTTGAGAAGAGATTCTCCCTCTAACTGGGAATCTACTTCATTCGACTTCATTCATGTCATCTACATGTCTTTACTAGTCATGCAACAACAGATCTGTTAGATCATAAAATCAAACATATACCCATCATGGTCATAACATGCTCACGTAAGCTACTACGTCATATCATGACATCACTCTTTTATCAAAGGTTAGATTCACATGATAGGAACATGGACAGGTGAGACAACATACTTCAAAGATCATGAACACAATATCACTTCTATCAAGTCAATCTATCAGGTTTAGGGCATTCGGTTTTACCATATGCCATATTTACTATCAAAGACATGACCTCAGTTAATAAGAGATCTAGAGAACCAATCTCATAGTTCTATTCATCAAGGCTATCATAGGACCAAGTCAAGGCATTCAATAAAGCTTTATCAAAATTACACGAGTGTCAACATACTTTCATCATACTTATCACAAGCATTATCAGTATCAATGAGGTAACCTTCTATAAGAGATTCATCATGTCAAGAGTATCATTTACTAGAGTGAAGGTACTAGCCTTCTTCACAGAATTAGGATCTCCAAGAACAATAGATGTTAGTCAAACATCAAGTTATACCACTATATCCAAGATCAGCAATAAGTAGCCTCATAGAATCAAGAAGATCAACATGATGAAAATATTCAATACCAGGTGCATCATTTCATCATAAGAAACATAAATCCAAATCTTTTTCATATGCAAGCATGAACCATTTGCAAAGGAGACATTCTCAACATACCATAAGGCTTACTTAGTCATCAATGTTATAGTTGAAACATAACATTGAAACAATATACCTTTCATACTTTGTAGTGTTCAAATACCTGTGCACCTTCTCATAGGCAGCTTGTAGTGCTTGTCACCTTTTCATAAAGTGCCTCTTTACCTCTTTCCAAATCTAGATTTTCTTTCCTGCATCTCAAATGATCCTCAAGAGGGATCTACTTATCACATCTCATCAAGGAGGTTAGATACACACATATACTCAAATACATATGCAAGAAGTATAAGCAATGATCAAAACAATAATCAGATCCATAAGTCTAAACAAGAGTAAAGACACAAAGTAACATCATAAGTCAAGGAGTACTTATCTTCAACGAGAGGTGATCCTCTCCCTCTTGAACCAACCTTCAAGCATCATCACTATCCATAGTCCACATAAGAATGTTCCCTCCAATCAACTTTATCAACATCCAGGTCATCAGGGCTTCAGAAATCTGTCCCAAGTGCTTGAGCATCTTCACATAGACCATGCTAGAGTTTCTGTCCTCTTCGTCCTTCCCACGTGTGGCTGAATTCGTCCTCCAGGTAGCTTGTATTCTCTAAGATGAGAGAGGAAGATGTGAGTTGAATTGTGT
>APFE031135915.1:0-18431 GCA_000404065.3 Pinus taeda
GAAACAAGAACTCGACAGCTACGAAATCAATCAATTTCAGAGTATCTAATCAAGTGGAAGAACTTACCTGTTGAAGATTCCACATGGGAGGATGAGAATTTTATACAGAAGCATCCATAACTACTCAAACGTTGAGGACAACACCTTTTTGAAGCAGAAGGGAATGTTAGGTCCCTATAATACTAGTGATTCCCCCATTAATATTGTCGTTGTATCCCTTATTTTTATTGTTGTGCCCCTATTGTCCCCATATTGTTATTATTGTTCCCCATAGAATCCCACTATTGTTATTTTTGTGCCTTAATATTATTATTGTTAGGTCGGCTTTGGTTATATTGTGACTCCTTAGACTCTAATAAATATAAAGGAGGTTTTGTCCTTTGAATCATCCAAGAATTGTTCATTTATGTAATGTAAAGGAGGTTTCCCCCTCGAAGAGGTTGAATTATAAGGCATTGATCTATATTTTCTATCTTTTTGTGAGCTAGTTTCATAACAAACAGAACCTATAGACCATTTATGGGAGGCTTAGGAATTCATTTTGACTGCCGAGATTCAGAAATGGCAAGCTGCAGTTGTTCGTTTTCAATAAGGGATAATTGTTGTGAAATATCATCAGGCAGAGGTAAACAAAGTTCGCAGCTAGGCTGTAGAAATCATCATTGATTATGTAGACCAGATGGATAGGGAGAGGTAGAAACAATAAAAACAGCAGAAGAAAATCAAACAGTTAGAAGAGCAGGTGTGAATGCTGAAAGTCGATAAGGAGGAAATGTTTACCTTAGCGCAACAGGTAATGGCTTGTCACCCCCTACCCATAGTTATGCTTTGTTTCTTCATGAACAATACCTTCTCTTTTTCTTGGAAAGTATTCATCTCGAGATCAGCCATGAAATTGAGGACCCTATACAGTTGCTCTACATTATAAGGCTTCATGATGTCTTGAACCAACACTTAATATGTGAACTGTATATGCATGATTATTTCTTGGAAGATGACCAAGCATTCAATCCAATCCCCTATGAAGGGGATATTCAACTGATAGCTTTCACATCCTACACCATTAATCAAATCAAGTGGAAGAAGGCCACTGATACGTTTGAGGTAAATCAATCTACTAGGCCTCTTCTTAATCAAAGAGATCATTGTCATTCTGATACTATTTATAATAGACATGCTACCTTCTTGAGGATTGAGCGGCATCCATAAAAGATATTGGTAACTCAAAGATGGTGCACCAGGTTATGTCTGACACGTGTGGTTTCTTGTCAAGATGAGGCTCTGGATAGCTATCAAAGGAGATGGATGTTGTCATCATCAGTTGTTAGAGTGCGGGAACCTTTCATGGCCCCTAACTATGCTAGAGCACTGGAAATATTGCCATGTTATATTTCCTATATCCATACTTGAGGGGTTCATTGGATGGGCTTGAGATTCCAGTTTCCCATCCTTTGGTTGCCAACAGACCAATACACACTGCCTACAATGTGAACAACGATTGGTGGAACAATATCATACTAACAGATGGATACAAACCCCTAAGGATAGATATGGTTGAAAAATATGATCTTTCTCAACTGCATGCTGATCACATTCGATTTAATCCATACCTACGAAAGCGACGGATTGCATGACGACATGCAAAAAGCCTAGTTCGGGGGAGATGTTGGGAGCTAAACTTTCATGTTTTTACTTAACTTTTATCCTATTTTCCTTCACATTTGCACTCCTAACTAAGTCATTTCATATCCAAAATCGTGCAGGTATACCTCTAATCATGTCTTTATGAATTAATCAACCATTGAAGAATAGTCTAGGGGACTATGACCAAAGCGCTTGCTAGACTTCATCTTATGTGCATATTTCCAAGTAAAATGGCTAAGTTTACACATCGAGCTAGTAGAGCTATTATCGAACTGTAGTTGTAACAGCATAACTGATCCAAACTTCCTCTTTCTATATCTTGTATTTAGTTTTGGGCTTATTACAGCCTTCATGTAAATTGCAGGCAACAGTTACCTTGATCTCAGGAACGATTTTTGTATAAGAAAGGATAAAGAGTTTGAAACAAGGGGTTGGAGACAAGAGATTTGAGCTTTGTAACATAAACTTTTACATTAATGAAATTTATAGCTTTCTGATCTTTCTTTGAGCTCGTGAGTTCATCACAACCCAGATCAGGGAGTTGGGCCCACTCTCCTGATCATGTGTTGCTGACATAGTGTGTGCTAGTTTCCTTTTCGTATATGTATTTCTTTTCCTCATTGTGATGGTTTGATGTTTATGTTGTGAATAAAATTTCTATTACAGTTAATTGTTGATGTCATTTCTATTTGTTGTTTGAGTTAATTATTGTTGTCATTTCCATTATTGTTACAGTCATTTATTGTTGTTAATGAATCCTTAGCCAACTCTTGGTTGTACAATTGTCCCTGCATATATATTGTGCATTAGCCTTGTAATAACCAATAGACCTCGGATTGATAATTAATGTGGGAAAGGGTTGAATAGCTTTATTCACACATGGACACCAACAACAAGATTGTAACATTACCTTCTTGAAAGGGATCCCCTTACGTGGTGCATGGTCACTTTCATCCTCTCTCTATAACCGAGCACCTTGAATAACAATAGCTCATTTGTTAACTTCTCTCTGGGCATAGATGATATGGGAAAATAGAATATATCCATGGGCACATATGATGAAGCCCGATGATTCAATTCCAAGTATTCTTGAATCACCGATTAAAGAAAAAGTAGAAAACCTGATAGTTGAAGAAGTTGAAAAGCCAGAGGAGCACAAAGTCGGTTGATAATTGTCGAACATAATTAATCGCAATTTAATTAGGAGTCGGTGGTAGAATCCAACAACTAACATTTTTTTAATCGTCTAACACTCAATCTAACATTGCAGGCCAGTACAGAGTGGCAGATGGGGGAGTTCTTCTCAGAGGGGAATGCCTTACAACGTAAATATAGAATTTCTTTTTCATAGTCAAATTAAATCAACTTAGAGTATCAAGTTAGTAAGTAATGTCTTATAAATGATTTATTTAAATTTTGGTTTTAGATTAATTTATAAAATAAATTATTTGTAGATCTTTTAGTATCCAACATATGAATTAGGATAAGTGTCCTATAATGTAATGACTCATCTATTATAGTGGATGGATGTTTTCTCTATATCCATTATAGTTTTTTTAATAATGTAAAATTTAAAATTCTTATCTCTTCTATTTTGTTGTCTTAATTTTAGTGTGTTAATGATGTATGATTATAAGAGATTATAATATTGTTTGATCTTTCTTCTTTATGTTTTATAACATGGTTACATTAAATAATGTTTTTCTAAAGTGGTCTCATAAAAATTTATCTACTCTGCTTCATTCTCCTTCATTTAATATTGTAATGTGGTGTAACCTTGGTATGGAATTATTATGATTCCTTTTAGGGTTTGATACATCCATATGGGGTTCTTTTTTAAAATAAGTTTTTTATATTAAAGTATAGACAAAGTTTCAAAAGTTTTGACGCCATTTTTTGCAAATCTTCAAGAGTTTTGCACTTATTGTGATGTATGAGTTGCCTACGCTCAATCGTTTTCTCTTTAATTTGGTTTATAAGCTTTATTTTGCACTACAAAATTTGTGTTAGCTTGAATAAGGCTTTGTTTAAAATTTTACAAAATTTGGAATTTTAGTGTGGTTGAAGTTTCCTCTTGAAGATGAAATAAAAAATATTGTTCCTTTTACAAATTATATCTACCACCAAAAAAAATGGATATTGTAACACATGTTTTGTTGCACCCTAATTCTAGATATTTGTGTGAATTTTTGGGACATTTTTAAATTTATGGGAAAATGAATTGATAGATGGCTAAAGAGAGGGACACATACCCAGTGCTCTGGCGAGGGTGGTGTTTCTTTGATTGGTTGAATTGTTCGTGGTGCCATGAACAGGCCCATGCCAAGCTCATTTATTTTCATTAACTATCACCATGGCCACTAGCAGCCTATGCTAATAGACTATGATGTTTTGGAATAAGAAACATGGGTGTAAGACAGTGCCCCCCCTCCTCGTGGATCGAGACAAGGAACAATTGTCTTGAGAGGAAAAAGAGAGGGGAAAATGGTTGCTAAGAAGATATGGCACCGGAAAAAGAAGATAACACCCAACAGGTAGAGAGGGAGAGATGAGATCACGCAAATGTAAATAAAAGACACAAATGAGCACACACAACAAACAACAGATAAAGAAAATTCCTTATAGAGAAGAAATAGCTAGGAGAAATTGGAAAGGTTGAACTAAACTAGATTGTCCTTGAGCTTGCACTAAGATATTTGGGGTGTCATCCCCTGTTTTGTTATGTGGAGGTCATTGGACTATGAATCTAAGCGAGAATGGTCAGTGGGAGGCTCAATGGATGACAAATAATTGTGGTTCTTGTTGTATAATTGATAAGCCACTTGGACAAGGCAATATGAACCATTGTGGGGCTTGTTGTATTGATGATAAACCACTTGGACAATGCAATCTGAGACCTTGTAGTGTTTTCTATTAAAATACAGTTGTGAAACCACCTAGATAGTGGATTACCGACCCCTTTATTGTTTCTTATAAAAAGATAGTTGTTAAACCACCAAAACAATGGATTCAATCTCCTGGAACTAAGCATAAATACATCATGGTCTTGGGTGAAGCCTTGCGATTGAACTCAAAGTGTCAATGGGTCATTGTTGTGCTTGTTGTAGCTATTAAAGAACTTGGATAGGGAAATTTGAGCCACTGTGCTACTTGTTGGAGAGTTGTTAAACCACCTAGATGGTGCATTATAGACCCATGTATTTATTCCTAAGAAAAGATGGTTGTTAAACCACCTAGGAAATGGACTTCATATCCTGAGTGTTTGACCAAGCCTTGGTGTGAAATGCCCCTATGTAAGCATCCCCTCAGACTCTACATCCGACTTGAGGGTGGTCAGCTACAAGATAGATTGCAGTGTAGTTGGCCTATGGTTGGATGGAGATTTAAAGTTCCTCCTTCAATTGCCATTCGTTTCAGTTTATTCAGATAAGGATAATGCTTTATGCATATTTGGATTATGAATTATGATAGTTTTTAATATATTAATGACTGATGTGTGGTTCTACATTACTCAAGTAAGAATGCCTGGAATCATTTCCATATTGATGGTTAACAAGCTTCTTTTGTATCTGTGGTGATAATGAATGCATGAATTGTGTGGTAATTTCCATCTTCTTGAATTGTAGGATATATTATATGTTTATGACAGGTGGTATGCTGTTTACTCGAAATTAACCATCTATCGTGTAATTTCTCATTTATATTAAATGTTGGAATTGGGCAGGTCACCACCTTACTCATGATTGTGTTGGCAAGTTCTTGCCATGTGAAAGTTATTTTAAACCTTGAATCTCTACCCGTTTCTTCTTGTTTTTGTTTAGATCATAACTCCTATATTGAGTCAAAAATTCACCATGTAAGGAAATGCATGATAACCTTCTTCAAAATTGGGTTGCGGACTTGTATTATCAATTGAGGGTCAAGGATTAGCCTCATACAACACTTCTCGGAAATTTGGTGTTTAGGTTGTTCCCCTCGCCTTAAAGACTTCCTCAAATTCCTCTTATTTCCTTTTTGCTTATCATTCTACAAAAAATATAGTGATCCAGGGTCCAGGGCTAGTAAGGAGTGGTTATAATGTAAGTAGGTTGGACCGCATCTCGACTAGAGATCTCCTTTCAAGCGCCTTCCGCATAAGAGATCTTAGAATCTAGAGGTCAATGGGGTCAACACCATACACACATGACAGGATGGGAAGTGGGTAGATTACCTTAACATATAATTTTGGATTTGTAGATCTGAGGATTTAGGGTGGTAAGGATTTCCACACCACTGAAAGGGTTGGATGCCTATGGGGCAGGTACAATAGGAAAACATTGAAAAATGCCAAGGCATGGGGACTTGGTGGACCCTACTTCAAGTTGGCACGGTGATGCCACAAAGGACACCATGTGGATTTCACTTGATATATGGTGTCCCTTGCACCATATTTTCCCTCAATTGTAGATGGATCTGGAGATACGGCCATCCGGGAGTGTGAAGTGGCAACATAACATTCATAGGAAGGATAAGTTGTGGGTTGAATGTAATGGTGATTTTCCACAAAACACCATGGGTGAGGACCCGATGGTCCTTGTGCCCATGTTGATGTGGCAATACCATGTGGTCCATGTAGGGACCATGTGGATGCTAAATGGAAATTCAATGTTGACATGGCCTAATATGATTTGTTAAAATTTTGATGGGCATAAGTCTCAATCTGGGAGTCGGATTGAGGTAAAAATTATATCACTGGAAAGCTCTTAATGATTTGTATGTGATGCTGGTGTTTATTTTTATATTTGAATATTTATAAGAAAAAAAAATTGCAACCCCAACTCTATAACAAACCTTGGGAGTCAGGTAAAGAAAACAAGTAACGCCTCCCATGATAGCTCGAGACACTTGAGGGGGTGGGAGGGAGTGTTACAAATAACTCATATGAATTCCACAAAACAAGATCAGGAATAGGTCTATTTAGTGCATTTTTTTTATATTTACTGGTTTTGGTCTTTATGTTTTAGTTGAAACTTTTCATTTTTGGAAATTTTATTTTTCTATTCTCTCCACCTTAATATCCTCCAAGTAAAGAGTGGGCCATATTCCCATTTTTGAGATTCCAAATCAAGCTTAAAACTACCTTACCCATTAACTCTAGGGACTCACCCTCAATGAATTAAATAATCATGCTTAAGAATGTAAATCCTAAATTTAGATTTTAATCACCAATTTCATTATGATAGTTTTTATGAATGGTCTAATTATCCAAGTATGGAGTCTTAAAGGTGTGAAGGATATATACGCTCATTGAACTTCTCATATTCATCTTGATAAACACTCGATACAAACACAACCCTCTTATATTCATATTCTTTCTCTATTGATTGTTGTATTGGAGTTAAATGAATGGAAGAGGCAACAAGATTGTTGCTATAATTGAAACTGGAATGACTTGGTGCATATGTTGTTGCAAAATAGGGTATGATAGTTTTCTTATAATATTCTTAGACAACCATCTCTTTATCATGCATTTCTTCGAATATAGAACTTAAATATTTCTCCCCAATAGGAGGGGAGGGACATTAAGGAGTAAAATAAGAAAATTTGTAATGAAAAATATGACTACATGATATTGAACTTTTCTATTAGCAGAAGATGTTACATACTTATCATTCCCTCTTTATTGAGATTGTTGTTATGTAATTTCTTATTCATGATACCCATGAGAAATGATGGTTTCCAACATCCATGTCGAACAATCTACCACTCCTTGTAGATGTTTCTCTTCATCTTTGATTCAAATATAATGAGCTTCTTCAAAATAAGGGTCAACAACAAAGACTTCTTTAGATTTTACACCACTTCTCTACAAATGTTAGGGTCTCACACTAATTCTCGTAGTTAAGAAGATAAGTTGTTACGTAATGTATATTGACCATATTTATTAAATAAGTTCCATTATTCAGTTAGTGTGTGTAACCAATAAATGCAATATGGTCTTATTAAAGAATGTCCACAAGGTAGTTGATGTAACCTCATTAACAAAACTCCACTAGATGGTTAGGATTTGGGATATGTATAAATTATTTATATTAGTAGAAACTATGTAATTAGGCACCAAGCAATTAATATTGTATTGGAGCTTTGCTAAACTGGAGGTTTCCCCCTTGAAAAGGCAAAAAAACATTGCTTCTATTCATAATATGAATATATGTTTTTCTTTTGTTGTTGCTTCAATACTTTGGTTATATTTATTTACTTTTTGAAATTATATTTCTATCAATATTGTTTTGATGTTTTTTTTAGATATCAAGGTACACCACAAGTGGTAGTAGAGCGCTTCCTTATGCTATCATTTGCCCAATTTTAGAGAACTTGTTTTAAGGCTAAATATGAGTTCCAATGTCTTTAAACTTGGTGCATATGGATTAATAGGTAAAACTATGGCTATCAAGCATACATGCAAGGAATACAATTTGGGTCACTAGGTTATGCCCTTACACACCTTTATTAGTACTTGGAAAGTTGTACCACATTAGAAAAAATTATATAAGGTTCAATTTGTCATGTACACTAGGGTTTCTCAGAAGCCTCATATGTGCACCTAAAACCATCCTTACATAAATTTCTTAGTCATATTTTTTGTAATAATAAACCAAGTGTAGCACTTAGGGTGATCACTCTCACATACCAAGGAATTAGGTACTATCGCTAAGGGTATGGTTTATCCTTAGTACCTTGAAAGAAAAATTGATTATTATTGTTGGAAACCATCAAGTATCTAATAGAGTTATAGTTCCTAACATTCATTTTATCTTAAAACCCTTACCTCTATAACATAGGTAATGAAGTTCCTACATAATTTGGAATCTCGTAAATTTGAGAATTCCATAAGTACAATAAATCTAAGGAGTAAATAGCCAAAAAGAAAGAAGAAAAAAAGTACTTAGCCTCAACCACATCATTATGTGAGATCAATTTCAAAAGACTACTCATTACATTGATTTTGATATAGCTTTTAAGTAACCTCATATTCCCACATTGAACCAAACCCTTATTTATGTACGTTCGCAAAATACTCTTACAACACTAATTGTGTTGGTCTAATGCCTTTGTAACCCTTTAGTTTGTCCCTATGGTCTCATGGATTACACTAGAGACATTTTATCCATGGAAGACAAAATGAATGGCATAATGTAAGAAATCATGTCCCTCATACAAGTAGTAGATGTAACCAGGGACCAACTTCAAAACCACATGACCAAATTCAATAGGCAACTCTTATTTTATTTTCATAAACTTGACAAGATAGAGGGTAAGCATGACGATGGTGAATGTTATATTAATGAAGAATCTAGAAACTATAATCACTTTCCAAACCATTCTCCCAATATGTTGCATCAATTACCTTTAAGTTAGATTTGAATAAGTTGGATGGATCCAATTTGATAAAATGGGTTGGCCAAATGGAACACTACTTGTCCTTTAATACTATAGAGCATGACCCATTTAAACTAAAGATAAGAGCTATATATCTAAATGAAAAATATTGGTATTGGTGATAGTGGGAAAAAATCATCTCCAAGATACATTGCATACAAGTAGCTTGTGAAGTCCCATTTTACTCACTTTGAAAAATGATATTAATTTTGTGGTACTACTTACCAAATTTGCATAAAAAATCATGGTGTAAGAATATATTTCTTCTTTTGAGCACTTGACAATTGGAATAGAAAATTTGATTGATGAATTTTTCAAGTAATGTTATATTAGTCATCTTAAAGGGGGAATAAAAACCCACTTTGAGATGAATCCACTGGGGATTCACTTAGTGAACCTCTAACATATCACATGCGTTTGTGCCATATTACACAATACCCTTAATTTGACTACATATTGGAAAATCACTCTAAAAATCACAATATTTAACCCCCCTACCAATATTAACCCAATGCAACTTCCCAATTTAAAAATCCCCTACTTTCACTAGATATTGTAGGTATCCATGTTTTATACCCCTTTATATTTTTTCACTAACTTTAAGCTACATTTTTCATATTTGCTAATATGAAAACCCTATACCACCTATATACCCCCCAATATATTATGTCATTTATTCTTCAATATATATCCCCCAATATGAACCCACATGGTATGATATTTCTCCCCAGTGAATCCCTAGTGGATGAATCATCCCACTACCCGCTAGATTGCATGTAGAGGTTATGACATTCTCACTATCCAAAAATCCAAACTTTGTTCCATGAAAACACCAAAACTTTGTGTCTTCTTAACATCCTACTCCACCCCTCAAGATCCACAAGTTGACATGGGAAGAGACGGAAAAATGTCAATTCAAGTGTATTTACTATAATTATGATGAAAAATATTTCCCTAGTGTAGGAATTTACAGGGTAAGTTCCTTAGATAGAACACCAAAGGACATCACTCACAAACAGATCATAGATCAGTAAACCAATATTATTGACATGGTTAAAACCCTCAAAGAGGAAAACAGTCCATGTCCTGAGCCAACACAATCACTTCAAGCAATTTATTAATGTAAAAGAAATAAAATTTACATAAGCTTCTCTCATGAATGGTCACCTAACAAATGGCCCTTCATGCTCTTTAAATAGAGATCATGGACCAAACAGGTGTTAAGCCACAAATCAAGTGTTAGTAATATCGAGGAGATAATGAACTGTCAGATCACTTTATGTCTAGAACATATCGTGACCATCAGATTGTAAGTTACAAAAAGTACATACTAAAGAAACACACTTTACCTAACTATAAACTAGACCAAGTTATACTTAAGTATTGTAGGTTTTAACCTTATACAGAAATTACCTGCATACTAATTCTAAAACACAGAAAATAAACAATGTGAGAGAAAAATACATAAAACACATATGCACAGATATTTTCCCCTAGATCCCAAAACCGAGACTACCAGCGTGATTTTTTATTATATTCTTTTCAACGTTACAATACATATTTATACATGCCGAAGCATCCAATACCATGGACCAAAAACCATGCACAAATTCATAGGTAGGTTCACCCACCCAATATAGGGTCCAAAAAAATTTTTCCTTAAACCCCAATATGATCCCCCTGCTGCGCAGTTGGCACAATGAAGGGGGGGCTTTGTCCCCCCTCTAACCCTATAATTTAACTAGGGGATCTAGTCGTGGAAAGAATATAGCACAACCCAACATTCTTCCACTTGTTGTTTTCTTTCCACAGGGAGCCACAAGAGAGCTTAGTCATTTATCCAGTCCTGCAACACCCATTGTTTCTCTACACCAAGAGAAATTCTCAGAGCTCACAGATTTTGTCAATGCATCTACAATATTCTTCCAAGTTTCCACCTTTACCAGCAACACCTTTTTTTCTTCTATCATATCCCTCACAAAATGATATTGAACATCAATGTGCTTTGCCTTTGAATGGTAAGAAGGGTTCTTTGCCAAGAAAATTGCACTTTGGCTGTCAGAGTATAACCTTATAGCTCCCTGTACTAACCCCATACTTGAACACAATCTCTGCAACCAAACTGTTTCCTTGCTTGCATGAGTGGTTGCCATCTATTTTGCCTCTGTAGTTGATAGTGCCACTACACATTGTTTCTTACTCATCCAACTGACTGCACCTCCAAATAGGTTAAACACATACCCACTTGTAGATATTCTCTGATCCAGATCTCGAGCCCAGTCTACATCAACAAAGCCACGAATATCCAACACTTTGTCTAGTCTTGGTCTTCCTTGGTAGCACAAACCATAATCACTAGTGCCACACAATTACTTGAAAACCCGTTTCACTATTGTCCATTGCTCCTTCCTTGCTTTTGACATAAACCTGCTCAATACTCCCACTTCATGTGCAATGTCTCGTCTAGTACATACCATCGCATACATCAGGCTACCGATTCCACTTGCATATGGAACACGGGACATGTCCTCTTCCTCTTCTTGTGTCTTGGGACACTGTTCAACAGATAACTATAGACCTATAGGAATAGGAACCTTCACCGGTTTACTATCTTGCATATTAAACCTTTGCAGTATTGTCTCAACATACTTCCTTTGGTTTAACCAGAGCTTCCTCTTTGCCCAATCTCTTTTAATTTCCATGCCCAAAATATATTTTGCAGCACCAAGATATTTCATGTCGAATTTGGAGGACAATTGGGTCTTCAAATCTTGGATAATTTCTTTGTCATTTCCAGCCAACAACATATCATCCACATACAAGACCAGATAAATAACATGGTCAACAATTAATTTAAAATGCACACAGTGATCTGCTTTGCTTCTGGTGAAGCTATGTCCTCATATAAATGTATCAAAATTCTGATACCACATCCTTAGTGAATGTTTTAACCCATACAGAGAATTTTTTAACATGCATACCAATTATTTCTTACCCTTCACTGCAAATCCTTTAAGTTGCTTCATGTATATCTCCTCTTCTAGATCTCCATGAAGAAATTATGTCTTCACATCCATCTATTCCACCTCAAAATCAAAAGCAGCAACAACATATAAAAGTAATCTAATAGAAGCTACGTTGGCAACATGAGAAAAAATATCACCAAAATCAATTCCCGACACCTGGGAATAACCTTTTTCTAACAACCAAGCTTTGTAGTTCTCCACCTCTCCTTTTGCATTTTTCTTCTTCTTGAACACCCATTTTCTGCCAATGAGTTTCCTTCCAACAGACAACTCCACGAGATTCCAAGCCTCATTTTTTGCAAATATGTCATTTCATCAACCATGGCCTCTTTCTAGAGTTTGCCATCCTCTGAATCTACTGCTTCCTTCAAAGTTCAGGGATCATCATCAGTAATAGATAAAGAAAAAATTGAATAGAAAGAAAATGGACTATACCTTTTTGTTTGCCTTCTTTCTCGAACTAATCTTCTCATAATGAGATTTTGTCGCTCCTCATATTTTGATTCCTCTTCTGCTGCAGAGTCTGATTCTTCCTCCTTTAGCTCAAACTCTATCTTCTCAGGTTCCTTTGGTTGGAATTCATGTTTAATAATATTTTTCACCTCTCTGAACACCACATTTCAATTGTACACAAGCTTCCTTGTTACTGGGTTCCAAATTTTATAACCCTTTAAATCATCCTTATACCCAATAAAGATGCACTTTTCAGATTTACTATCCTACCTTTTTCTTTTCTCCTTTGGAACATGTACATATGCATCACATCCAAATACCCTCATATGTGAAAGAGAGGATTTCTTACTAATCCATACCTCTTGTGGAGTCTTATCTTGCAACGCTGATGAAGTTGATTTGTTGACCAGGTAACATGCAGTCTCCACCGCCTCTACCTAGAATTCCTATCCTAACCCGGCACCACTGAGCATGCTTCTTGCCCTTTCCATCAACGTCTTGTTCATTCTTTCTGCAACTCCATTTTTCTCAGGTGTGTATGGAGTAGTTTTCTGCCATGCTATACCACACTTCTTACAAAATCCTTCAAAGTCCTTCTTGCAAAACTATCCACCATTATATGTCCTCAGCACCTTTATCTTCTTCTATGTTTGGTTTTCTACCAAAACATTAATTTATATAAACTTGTCAAAGACTTTAGATTTCTTCTTAAGGAAATATATCCATGTATTCCTTGAGAAGTCATCTATAAAGATACATAGTACACAGAATTACCCATTGATGGAACCTTCACAAGTCCAAACACATCACTGTGCACAAGCTCTAGTATTTGTTTCGCCCTCTTACCACCAGAGGGGAAACTCACCCGATTCTGCTTCCCATATACACAATTTTCATAGAAATCAAAATCCATAGATCTATTAGTCATACCTTCTACCATACCTTTACCATGAAGTATTCAAAGGCCCTTCTCTCCAATATGTCCAAGCCTTTGATTCCATACCATGGTCTTTTCTCCAGAGACCACTATATTTTCTGCTCCACTTTCAGGAACCATAGAACTATTGCACCCATCAACAACAGTGCTACCTTGCAGCTTGTACAGAGTTCCAATCCAAACTCCCCACATCAATACCAGTGCTCCCCAAACCATCTTCCAGGTATCCTTATCGAACACTGTTTTTAGACCTGCATCATCCAGCTTGCTTACAGAAATTAGATTGCTAGCCAATGTAGGAATATGAAGAACACCCAGAAGTGTTCTAATCATTCCCAACTTAAATTTTCCACAACCAATGATTTTATCCTCCCCTCCATCCCCCAAGAAGACATCAACACCATAATATTTCTCATACTCACAGAAACACTCTCTATGGGGAGTGAAGTGAAAGGATGCACCTGCGTCAATCAACCATGCCTTGTGATCTACACATGTACTTGAAGAATCCAAGTACACATCCCCGCCTTTATCTGAGATGGTTTTTGCCTCTACAGAAGGAGCATCATAAGATCCGTTTCCTTTGTCAAGAGCTTTAGATTTATTATCCCTCTGGTAGTGTCCTTCCTTTCCGCATTTCCAGCACACTTTTACAGGTTTTCTTGGAGATTTAGATCTCCCTCTAGATTTAGATCTGTTACTCAATGACTTATTTTTGTTTATGTTCTGGGACCATCCTCATATAGAAAAGGCATCACCATTCTGTCTCTCCATATTTTTCCGTCTCATCTCCTTCGTTAGTAAGGATGAGACTATTTCATCAAACTGCAAGGCAGTTGAATTGCTACCTATTGCAATAACTAGATTATCCCACGAATCTGGTAGAGAAAACAATAAACTAATGAAATTATCTTGATTTGAAATTTTAATATGAAAATAATAACTAACTTACCACAGTATTAAATTTATTCAGATGCTTTGTCACCGAGTCTCCATCTTTCATCCTCATGTTATACATCTTTTTTCGTAGGAACAATTTATTCACCAGAGACATAGATTGGTACAAAGTCCCTAACTTGTCCCACAAACCCTTCGTCGTAGCTTCCGTTGATACATTCAACAATACTGAATCAGAGACACACAATTGTATTATGATCTTTGCCTTTCGATCCAACTTCTCCCTTCTTCATCGGACACTCCCGTTGGTTTAGTACTCAGATCTACTACGATCCACTGATCTTTATCTACCAAGAAATCCTCCATCTTGAGTTTCCATAACTTAAAAATCTGACCATTAAATTTCTCGATCTCTATCTTTCCTCTGCCCACCATCTTTTTTCACCACTAGAATCGATCCCGCAGATCTCCCACTGAACAGGGCCTACGATAGGCCTGAGTGAAACTCCTTAGCAACAAAGGCGTCCCTTTGAATCCAAAATAGCTCCAATACCAAATGTAGGTTTTAACCCCATAAAGAAATTACTTGCATGCAAGTTCTAAAACACAGAAAATAAACAATGCGAGAGCATAACACATAAAACACATATACACCCTGGATCCCAAAACAAGGACTACTAGCTTGATTTTTCATTGTATTCCTTTCAATATTTATACATGTTGAAGCATCCAATACCATGGACCGAAAACCATAGCACACAAAACCATAGGTAGGTTCGCCCACCTAATAAAGGGTCCAAAAAAAAAATCCCTGGGGTGCTGCCCTAGACCCTTTAGAGGGGGGCTAATCGCGCCCCTCTACGTAGTTAGCGCAACGAAAAACAACCCAACAATTATTTCCTATGTATCAGAATATCCTAACATCCCCCCTTAAGAACAAATTGGGATAAGATTGAAGGATGTACAAATATGACACAATAGGAGAAGGAAGGAGGCATTAGAGCCTATCCCCCCTTAGTGACAATTTCCTGAACTCCAACCACAAATCGAAGTTTAGTAAACTTTGCCTCTATGGGAGCCTTTGTAAAGATGCTTGCAACTTGATCATCGATTGAACAATATTGCACTTCAATAACATGGTCATGAATGAGATTTCTGATGAAGTGCATGTGTAGTTCAATGTGTTTGTTGCGTTGATGTTTGACTAGATATTTTCGTAGTTGAATGGAACTTTGATTATCACACCAAAGTGTAGTCGGATGTTGTTGTTGAAAAATAAACTCTGGCAGGATCTAACAAACCCACGGGGCTTGCTTACTAGCTTCAATGCCACCATGATACTCTGCTTCTATTGAAGAAAGAGAAATGGCACTGTTATGAAAACATCTCACAAAAAGATAGAAAAGATAGATCAATGCCTTAGAATTCAGCCTCTTCGAGGGGGAAACCTCCTTTACATTACACAAAGAATGATTCTTTGATCATTCAAATGACAAAGCCTCCTTTCTATCTATAGGAGTCTAAGTAGTCACAATATAACCTAGATGACCTAACAATAATAATATAAAGGCACAAAAATAACAATAGAGGGATTCTATGGGGCACAGTAATAAAAATATGGGGACAATAGGGGCACAACAATATTAATAAGAGATACAAATACAATAGTAATGGGGTAATCACTAGTATTATAGGGACCTAACATGCCCATCTCCTTCAAAAAAGTGTTCTCCTCAATGCTTGAGTAGTTATGGATGCTTCTGTATAAAATTCTCATCCTCCCATGTCGAATCTTCAGTGGATAAGTTCTTTCACTTGATGAGATACTCCGAAATTGATCGATTTCGTAGTTGTCGAGTTCTTGTTTCTGTGACTGCTTCTGGTTTCAATATAATTTTTCCTTCCTCGTCAATTTCTAGAAATATTGTTTGAATTGGGAGTTTGTCTCCTATAACCTTCTTTAAATATGAAACATGGAAAACCGGGTGCACTCAAGAGGCTGTAGGAAGCTCCAATTTGTATGCCATAGTACCAATATTTTGCAACACCTTGTATGGACCATAATACTTTGGTGATAATTTATTATCCTTCTTAGCTTGCTTGAGGGACATTTGTTTATATGGTTGTAGTTGTAGGAATACCCAATCACCTACATCAAAACTTCCTTCGCTGTGATGTTGATCTGCCTATTGTTTCATTCTATTCTACACCAACACGAGGTTATCCTTTAAGAGTTGGAGGACTTGTTGTTGATGCTCGATGTGATGTTCCACTGCTTGAACCTTAGAATTTTCTCTTAAATATGATGCGATGGATGGCGGCTGATATCCATAAAATTCCATAAATGGGGTCATTTTTGTTGTGGTATGGAAGGAAGTGTTATACCACCATTTAGCCAGAGGCAACCATTTCAACCATTGCGTTTGTTTATCAGATACAAAGCAATGAAGATATCCTTCCAAACATTTGTTTACTATCTCAATTTGCCTACCAAATTGAGAATGATAAGATGAGCTATGAGCTAACTAAGTACCAAGACAAGAAAATAACTCTGTCCAAAAATTTCTAGTGAAAATGGGATCTCTATCACTTGCAATAATATTTGGGTTTCCATGTAGCTTTTGAATTGTTTCCATAAATGCAGTAGAAACTGTACTGACTTTAAAGGATGTGATAATGCACAAAAGTGTGCATACTTGGTCAGTCTGTCAACTACCACCATGATGACACTCTTTTCCTTATACTTGGGTAAACCTATGATAAAATTCATTGAAACCTCCTCCCAACGTTGGCTTGGAATGGATAAAGGTTGTAATAGACCCGAGGTCTTAATTTTTTCAACTTTATTTTGTCCGTCAACCAAACATTCCACCACAAACTTTTGAATATCTAATTTAAGGCCATCCCAAAACAATTCCTTCTTAACCCTGTGGTAAGTTTTTAAAAATCCTGAGTGCCCTCCTAAGGGAGAAGCGTGCAATTCCATAAGAATCTTTTGTTTTACCTGGAAATTCTTAAATAGGTATAAGCGATCTTTGTACCATAAGAAATCATTTTTCCAGCTAAATGTATAAGATATACTGGAATCTTTTTGTAACTTTCGAATAAGTGCACACACTTCTTCATCGTTCTTCATTCCTCCCTAGCTTCGTTTATCCAATTTGGTTGGATAATAGAAATGGCGCACAACAATGCTTCCACATCCTCATCCTTTCTTGAGAGTGCATCTGCCACCACATTTTTCTTCCCTTTTTTGTAGATGATTTCAAAGTCATAACCCAACATCTTTTTGACCCACTTTTGTTGCTCTTCAGAGGATAATCTTTGTTCTAAAAAGTAATTAAGGCTATCATGATCCGTTTTTACCTTGAAGTGTCTTCCCATTAGGTAGGGTTGCCATTTCTTAAGTGCATGTAGTATTGCCAACATTTCCTTCTCAGAAATAGCTTTGTGTAAAAACTTTCCCTTGATTGGACAACTTTCAAAAGCAATGGGTCTTTCATCTTGCATTAGAACAACACTAATTCCATTTTTTGAAGCATCACATTCCACAATAAAGGTTTCCTGAAGCAGCACATTCTTAATTCCTTTTTCCTTTTTTAGAAGCTTTGTCATACCACTAGAGCTGATTATCTTTCTTGGTTTCCCTGAAATACCCCTTAATTCAACTTCCTTTCTTTCCACAAAAAATTTGATGAAAATTTATTGAAAAATAAAAATTATTGTACCTAGGGATTGTAGCCATTGGACTCCTAATACAACATCAACACCTCCCATTGGAATAGAAAGAATTGGGCTAGTCAATACATATTTTCCCATGGATAGCTTGATATTATGGCACTTTCCAGAGCAGTTTATTGTTCCTCGATTTCCAATCATCACTTGAAACTCTAGTGCTGGATATAGGAAGCAATTCAATTCTTTTGCTACCTTACAATGAATAAAATTATGGGTGCTTCCTGAATCAATCAACACTATTACCTTTTTCTTCTTGATTTTCCCTTCTATCTTGATGGTTTGAGGAGTGGTAATTCCAGCCAATGCATTACAAGATA
>APFE031135915.1:19785-36920 GCA_000404065.3 Pinus taeda
GTCCTTCTATCTTGATGGTTTGAGGAGTGGTAATTCCAGCCAATGCATTACAAGATATGGTTGGATTCATTTCTTCTTTATCTAGGCTTTGTTCCTGGAGTATATCCTCTTCTTTTGACCTATCTTTCTCCTTTTCTTCTTCCTCTTCATAATCTATGTAGAATAATTTCTTCTCAAAGCTATTTTTCTCTTTTTTCTTCCAATTGTTGTGGTGTCAACCTTATATGTTGTGGAAGACTAGGGGCAACAACACTTCCATCTTTATAGTTGTGAGTGGTAAGCTTCCTGGTTGCCATAATTTTGCTTTCCATTTTTCTTGCTAATCTGAATGCCTTCTCTAATGAATCAGGTTCCCAAAGGCGAACATCATGTTGGATATTATCCTTTAAAGTCCCTATGAACACATCATCCTATGCTCCTCTAGAAATTTTTTACCCTTAGGTCAATTTTGGAAACTCCTCAATGTGCTTCATTATTGAAATCTTTTGTTTGAGACTTATCAATTGCCTAAAAAACTGTTGGCTTTTTGTATCCTCATAATGTGTTGTCAATTCTTCCGAAAAAATTGCCCAAGTGATAATTTGTTTATGAGATCAAAGCATTGATACCATACAAACTGATTGGTTCCAAATATAAAGTCCAAACGTACCTTTTGTTGTTTGCACATTATTGAGATCGAAAAATTTCTCCATCTGTAATATCCATGTTGTGGAATCCTTGCCATCAAACTTCCTCATATCGATTTTTGGAATATGGTGGGTCTTCCATCCAACATTAGAGTCTATGAAATCATGGTTAAGATTTCGTTTTTTAGCATCATGAGTTTCCTTTACTACCCTTTCACCATTAGTAAGTATTTCTTGTAGAAAATTTATCAAAACTGTCTTCAAATCTGCCATGCCTGTCTTCAAATCTATCTTCAAATCATCCATCTTAGCTTCCACACCATTCATCTTAGCTTCCATGCCCTTTATCTTATATTCCATGCAATTTATATTAGCTTCTATTAGCTTTTGCGAGAGTGACATTTGTTTCACTTGGTCTTGTAATTTTGATATATCATGTAGCATTTCTTCCTCTTCTTCATGAGTCATGCTAGAGATTTCAGGTTGATTACTAGGTGTTTGCATTTTCTTTCCTTGGGGCATCAATTACCGATAATAATGCTCTACTATTCCCTTTGAATTCCTTCAAAATAAGTTTTCAAACCAAGCTTAAGCAAAAATTTAAAAAAATCTACACACCTTTTTTCACTTTGTAGGATCTCGATATTGCCTCTGATGTATCTCTGTAATTTCGGATCATCCAATTCTGAAATTGCAACCTGCAGTAGCCCTCTATGTCCTCTTTCCAATGCCACCAGTTTGATTCAAATTGGAGTTTCCAAGGAAGAGTTATGCCAAATCTCCCACAGTGACCTGATTATAGACTAGTTCAGTAGAGCAAACTTGTACGACGTGCCATGTGTCCCTGTTTCGACTTTGGCTTTGAAAAATATATACAAGAAACTATAGTCCATCCTATTTCTCTAGCTTCTTACGAAATTTCAATCTGATGCTCAGAGAGAAAGTTATGACGATTTTCCCCAGGTCACCTGCTTGGAATGTAATTCAGGAGTTTGCAAAAAGACCAACTTCCTTAGATCATATCTGTGCAAATATAGTGGGAAAAGTTGTGAAATTCGGACCCGAGGTTCAGTGCGATTTCATCTCAGATGTTTTTTTTTTTCACTTCTGAAACACCTCTGAAAAAAGTTATAGCGAAAATGCCACGATGACCTATTTGGAGAAGCGAAACCCTAGAATCCAAAGCACTGATACCAAATGTTATGAAACCAGATTACAAAAAGATAGAAAAGATAGATCAACGCCTTATAATTCAGCCTCTTTGAGGGGGCAACCTCCTTTACATTACACAAATGAATGATTCTTTGATCATTCAAACGACAAAACCTTCTTTATATATATAGGAGTCTAAGGAGTCACAATATAACCCAGCCGACCTAACAATAATAATATAAAGGCACAAAAATAACAATAGAGGGATTCTATGGGGCATAATAATAACAATATGGGGACAATAGGGGCACAACAATATTAATAAGGGATACAAATACAATAGTAATGGGGTAATCACTAGTATTATAGGGACCTAACAGACACTTTGTTTCTTACAATCCCATGTAATAGGCTAGAAGCAAGAGTGAAGACATAACCTGCAGTAGACTTCCGATCATCAGTGTCACTAGCCCAATCAGAATCAGTGAAACCAACTAATAGAGGAGATCCCTCTCCACTATAATGAATCCAAAATTGAATTGTACCTTGAACATAACAAAGTATACTTTTAGTTTCTTTCCAATAACTCTGATCTGGGTTTTGCACAAACCAATCAACAAGGCCAACAACAAAGGAAAGGTGAGGACTGGTATGGGTCAAATACAAAATTTTTCCAGCAAGTTGACACTATAAGGTAGCATCAACTTCAAGGGAAGTACAAGTCACTAAAAGTTTGTCTCCAAACTGAAAGGGAGAAGGGGTTGGCTTATAGTCTTCCATGTGAAAGTGGCATAGAATATCACAAGCATACTTGGATTGGGAAAGGGAAATACCTTCTTTGGATTTCAAGAGTTGAAGACTAAGAAAATAATGCAAGCATCATAAGTTTATCATTTCAAACTACTTTTTAAGGTTGGAATTCACATGCTTTATAGGGTTGGGATCACTACCAGTAAGAATAACATCATCAACATAAAGAACAAGAATGATAAGAGACTCACCCACTTTCTGGGTGTAGACATTATTCTCAGAATAACACCTAGAAAATCCAGTATCTAAAATAAAGCTATCCATTTTGGCATACTAATCCCCAAGGGGCTTGCTTGAGACCATAAATGGATTTCTTAATCCAACATACAAGGCTAGATTCTGTTTGTATAAATCCAGGAGATTGTTCCATATAGATTTCTTCATGCAAGTCCCCATGCAAGAAGGTGGATTTAGCATCCATATGATGGAATTCCCATTTGAAAGAGGTAGCAACGGAAAGAACAAGGAAGATAGAGTTCATTTTGGCAACAGGGGAGAAGGTTTTAGTATAGTCATTGCCTTCAACTTGTGAAAAAACATTAGCAACAAGATGAACTTTATGTTTATCAAAATTTCCATCTGGTCCAAACTTGGTTCTGTAAACCCATTTGCATCTAACAAGTTTTCTTCCCCTTGGAAGAGGAACAAGGTCCCATGTTTATGTTGAAAATAGCAACAAGAAATGATAAAAATAAAATCCAGAATATTCCAATTTTAATGTCTTTGAATTAAAATCAAATTTAGTCTCACCAACTGCTTGGAAATAATTAATTCATTCATTATGGATTAATTAGTTGGAGAATTCAAGCTAGAAGTCTTTCTAAAGTCATGAAAGAGTTATCCCTTAAATTAAGGAGATAAGCCTTAAATTAAGGAGATAAGATTGAATTATATTTGAGTTGTAATTAGTTAACTCAGTTTGCTGAGTTAAGTCTAGTTAAATTAGTTCCAAACTGTTTGAGGAACTAATTATGAGTTATCAGTCAATTGATGCATGCATGCACTCAACTAGTGTACTTAGATAACTGAATATTCCTTCTTCAGAAACTCATGCCTATCTATTCTGAGAAAGACTAGTTGAGATTAAATTCAAGGACAGTGTACTATGAGTTGCATGTGTTTTCCTATAAAGGAAACTCATGCATGCAGTCAAGGTAAGGTTCCTTGAGGATTGAACAATTTTAATGTGTATAAGTGCAGTGTTCCACTTGGTTGAAGGTGAATCATCCCAGAGGAACAACGAAAGGAAATAGGGGCTTGGGGGGAAGAGAGGAAGGCTTGTGAGAAGTCAGGATTTCCTATGAGTATCTGTGAGGATTGTACTGAGAGTTGGCTAGCTGTGAGAGCTAAGTATTTGTATAATCTCTATGTATTTCCACCTTGTATGATAATACAAATAGTGGGGTTTTTAGTTGAGGCTTTCCCAAAAGTATTTCCATGTGTATTGTGCATTGATTCTTCTTCTTCTGGTTATATGTGTTCAGCTCGATTTTGCTCTATCTTTAAGCTTTCGCAAATTGAGAGTAGAAGTAAGTTATAGTATTTTTCTTTGGTTATATTGCATTATTAGGTTAATCTATAGTCAGGTTTTCTACATGGTCTTAGTGCGAAATTTGTAGAGAATTTGCAAAATTTATACATGGTATTAGAGCTAGGTTTATCGGAGTTGTGAACAGTATAATGAGAAGAGAATTTGAAGTTTGAAGTTCGGGGTTGCAGGTACAAATCGAATTCATATCATAATTCAATTGAGATGGGACATTATGCAACTAATTGCCCATCGAAGAAGTCCAAGAATGGATCCTCGGAAGGATCGAAAGCTGAGGCATGAGCCTCTCAGGTCAAAATGAACTTTACCCTCATTGCATGCATGGTGTCATTGATGATGGGTTGTGCCTGGTGTCTTGACAGTGGAGCCTCATTCCACTTGACCAGTGATAAAATTTTATTAAGTACCTTGGAGGAGAAAGACCTCAAGATGCGCATAGAGATGGGTGACGACGAAAGGTATAGTGTTTTAGGAGTGGGCACGGTTGCTTTTCAAAGGGAGCATGGAGCTCCTATCACCTTGATAGATGTGAAATATTTTCCTGGAATGAAGAAAAACTTGCTATCGGTCGCGATGTTGGAGGATAAAGGCTATGATGTTGTCTTCAGTAAGGGAAAGGTTTTCCTTAGACACATCACCACGAGACAGGTGAAACAGATCGGTTCATGAGTTAAGAACCTGTATGCTCTTGAGGTTCAAGATGCATGCAAGCCTTAAGGAGCAAGGCAAATGTTAGAGACTTGGTGGTTGAGAGGGAGAGTAAATTACCTCTCAACATGTAGTCCCAGAAAAAGTCTCAGACAATTGAGGAGGAGCCACAATTGGAGAAGCAGAGAGGAGACCGAGTGAAGAGATCCAAGTGGGCAGAGGGATCACATGCAACCATACCTCCAGGTGTGAGGTGGGGTAATATGAAGTGATAGTCCCATGAAGGTTGAAATTGGGCAGGGTCCACTGAGAGGTTTTATCTCACGGATCATACCTTGCTACGGGAGCCCAAAGTAAATAGTAGCGGCAGGAATCGGTGGGATTGATGCAATCAATGATCAAAGTGACAAAGGCTAGAGCAGTCAGATACTGAAGAGCACAGAGAAGGATTGACAACAGTGCAAAAAGGCAGAGTCAGCAGAAGCGCAAAGTTTTCAGTTCACAAAGGCAATAGCAGTCAGAGACTTTGATGACAGATGCATCATACTTATTCACGTTGGATGTTTTTTTTGTTTTTGTTTTTGGAGTTGTTGGAGCAGCAAAACTCAAGATAAGTGTTGCATGCATAACATTCCAACGGTTCACGATCAGGATCGAGTTGAATTCGTTTCTTGTTGAGAGGGAGTGTTGAAAATAGCAACAAGAAATGATAAAAATAGAATCTAGAATATTCCAATTTTAATTTTTCCTTGAATTAAAATCAAATTTAGTCTCACCAGCTACTTTAAAATAATTAATTAATTCATTATGGATTAATTAGTTGGCGAATTTCAAGCTAGAATTCTTTCTGAAGTCATGCAAGAGTTAAGCCTTAAATTAAGGAGATAAGATTGAGTTATCTTTCAGTTGTAATTAGTTAACTCAGTTTACTGAGTTAAGTCCAGTTAAATTAGTTCCAAACTGTTTGAGGAACTAATTGTGAGTTATCAGTGAATTGATGCATGCATTCACTCAACTAGTGTACTCCAGATAACTAAAGATTCCCTCTTCAGAAACTCATGCATTTCTATTCTGGGAAAGACCCAGTTGAGATTATAGTCAAGGACAGTGTACTATCAGTTGCATGTGTTTTCCTATAAAGGAAACTCATGCATGCAATCAAGGTAATATTCCTTGAGGATTGTGTAGATTTACAGTGTGTAAAAGTAGTGTTCCACTTGGTTGAAGGTGAATCATCCCAGAGGAACATCGCAAGGAAATAGGAGCTTGGAGAGTAGAGAGGAAGGCTTGTGAGAAGCCAAGATTGCCTGTGAGCATCTGTGAGGATTGTACTAAGATCTAGCTAGCTGTGAGAGCTAAGGCTTTGTATAATCTCGATGTATTTCCACCTTGTATGATAATATAGATAGTGGGGTTTTTAGCTGAGGCTTTCCCCAAAGTATTTTCATGTGTATTGTGCATTGATCCTTCTTCTTCTGGTTATATGTGTTCAACTCGATCTTGCTCTATCTTTAATCTTCCACAAATTGATAGTAGAAGTAGGTTATAGTATTTTTCTTTGGTTATATTGCATTATCAAATTGATCTACAGTCAGATTTTCTACACGGCCTTAGTGTGAGATTTGTAGAGAATTTGCAGAATTTCTACAGTATCATTTGCCAATAATGAACGATATTATTTATTCATAGTTGTGTCCCAATATGGATGGCTTGAAGCCTCTGCAAAGGTGTCAGGATCATAATTTGTTGATGCTTGAGCTAGTACAGAAGAGGCTCTATCAAACTAAGAACGTGTATGACGTTGATCTGTAGGATCACTTGCAAGAGCACCTGTTGCATCTTGAGTAGCACAGACCCGTTTTGGAAGCTGATGAGCTGAAGGAGGATCTTGAAAAGGTGGGGGAGGATTTTCATCCTCGCTTTCATCATCTGAAGAAGGAACATTTTCGGAAGTAGAAGGGATAGAGAGAGTTGTCACATCCACTGAACTAGGCTCGTATGTCGATTTATTTTCAGAAAACTTTCATCTCTTCTAATGACAAAATTTTTGGATTGAGGTTGAAGAAGTATATATCCTTTGACATCTTCAGATAATCCTGGCTTTCATCATCTAAAGAAGGAATATTTTCAGAAGTAGAAGGGACAGAGAGAGTTGGCACATCTACTGAACTAGGCTCGTAGGTCGATCTATTTTCAACAAACTTTACATCTCTTCTAATGATAAAATTTTTGGATTTAGGTTAAAGAAGTATATATCCTTTGACATCTTCAGATCATCCAACAAAAATACATTTTTTCACTCTTAGCTTCTAAGGCTTTATGTTTCTCATTTGGAATATGGGCCCATGCTTCACTTCCAAAAACATGAAAGTGACTTACATCTGCTTTAATTGAGCTCCATGCTTCTTCTGGAGTTATATTCTTTAAAACCTTAGTAGGAGTGCAATTTACTATGTAATTTGCACAGTTAGTTGCTTCTGCCCAAAAATTAAGACTAATTCCTTTAGATTGAAGCATACAACTAGAAATTTCCTTTAAGGTGTGGTTCTTCCTTTTAGCTACACCATTTGGTTGGGGAGTATATGCAACAGTATGTTGCAATTGAATTCCATGCTCAATGTAAAAGTTGATGAATTTGTTGTTAACATATTCTCTGTCATTATTAGATATTAGCTTAAGAATTTGATGTCTAGATTATTTCTCAACAAAGGCCTTAAAGGCCAAGAACATGTTAAAGACTCCACTCTTGAGTTTTAAGAAGTATAGAAAAGTTTGTCTGGAGAAATCATCAATGAGAGTTAAGAAATAATTGTAGCCAAGGAATGAAACAACTAGAATTGGACCACATAAATCACTATGCACAAGTGTTACACAGTAATTTGTCACCATCCCTGTTACCCCTTCTCCCGCACCTTGGAGGACTCGTTCCGGGACCTGTAAGAAGTGACATGACCTGGAAACACTTGCCTTGCATTCCCCTAGACATGAAATTCATATGCCCTGAAGACACCTTCTGCAAAATACCCATAAAAATAGCCCTTTTTCAATTGGCGCAGATCCAGTGTGTATCACTCATGCCAATGGGGGAGATCCTCCAAAGAGGGTGCGCCAGCTAGCGCTCTCTCTCGGAGTCACACTCGCACCATCCCAGTTGGGTAAAGTTTTTAACAAACAAACTTACGAAGGTTCTTCCTAACCCACTCATGAACTGAATATATAATGAGTTGGGTCAGTTTGGCTTCGAATCTCCATAGAAGGGAAGTAGTTCTCCACCTCTCATGGAAGCTTCTTAGTGACAAAGCCAACCCCATGAATATTGTGGAAAATCCTAAATCCTTCTCCTCTATCTATAAAAGCTTGTCCTTTTGCCTTTGACAAGCTATTTGGAGAGTTCCAAGAGTCCCAAAGATTGAGAATTGCTAAGTGCATGCTGCAAGAAGCCTTCTTCATTCCCATAAGGCTAAATCTAAAGTGCGGAGATTCTTGTCCAAGTAACCAAGGAGAGAGAGGCTTGTTCCCCATTCCCAACAAGCTCTGCAAGGCATGTGCTGCTGATCACCCAGCCAGAGGATTTGATGTCAGAACTATGGTTGTATTCTTCTTTGGTTATCAATAATAGACGACTATCATTATGGTTCCACTCTTATTGTATTTTATAATGATGATTGAGTTATATCCTTTCTGATTGATATATAGTTGGATCTATTGGATTTTATGCTTGTATTTGTGTCATTCTTTGCATGTGCAAGTGTCCGTTCACGAGGATCGTGGGGATTGTGACCAGCCGGAGCAAAGGAACGGGAGCGACGACTCTTCTACAAGTACAAGCGTTGGAATCCAGGTAGGCCCTCATCATCGGTCTTTGATTTGCAATTAGGAACCTGCGTGTTAGCATTGTTTGATTGTTGCTAGACCCCATTTGGGCTAGTAGGGATCGCCTCTATCCGCAGAGGGGATTTACCTTCACAACAATTTGTCGACTCCACTGGGGAGTTGGATTTTTGTCTTGTTGTTTGATTTGTCTTGTTGTTTGATTTGTAAAATTTAGACGGAGCCTGAAGTACGGCCAGATAGCCTTCGAAACGCTATTTCTCTGCATTAGCAAAGTAGATCAACGCCACTTTAGTCAATCTCCGGTTTGGTTTACAAACTGAACGGCCTGGAACTTGCCTTGTTTCTTGGTTGTTTCTTGGTTTCTCCTACTTGATTAGCCTTCTGGATTGATTCCTTGTGTTTCTTCTTTCCCCTTGGTGTACCTGGATACTGTTGGCCTAGCTTTGGCTCGTTTATTTCTTTATTTTTGCATAGAAAACTTGACTGGCACGATTTTATAGCATTACAATCGCGCCAATTGGTGCAAGTTGCTCATTGACAACCTGTGCCAATGCCTGAAAGGCGCTAGTTGCAGCTTGACAGCCGTGCCAGGCCTGGGAACTTTTGAAGTTTGCTTGGTTCTGAGCCTTCTGAGCTTGGTTTTTGTTCTGAGTACCTTTTCTCGACTTCTTGAGTGTGTTGGAGTCTTGTTTGACTGGTTTTGAGTTTCTTTTCTGAGAAATTATTAATTTGATTTCCTTTGGTCATTACTTGGAGGATTGTCTCAGTCTTTTCACAATTTTGCATCTTTTTTCTTTTGTTTTTGCTTTTGTGTATGAGTGTTAATCGCCTTTGAGTGCTTTTATCTTTTGGATCTTTGGAACTCTCACCCAATTTTCTTGATTTGCACTTGATTGGTTCTTAGATTACATTAGAATCATCTTGTGTTTGAAAATTCTCTTGCATAGATCACACTTGCATAATTAGAATTCTCATTTGATTGCCTTGTTTGACTGGCTTTGATCGTTACCCTTTGGGTGTTTGCTATTTTCCATCGATTTCACATTTCTAACCCTAGGGCATCTAGTGGCTTTGTGTGTCGAGCCTTCCTCTGGTGTTTTGATCTTCTAGTGGTCTAGTCGACTCTTTGATTACTCCCGTGCGCTTGTTTGGTGGTTGCAAATCATTTCATTGCGTTATTTGGGTGACTTGCTTCATTTTCACTTGAATTCCGCTTTGTCTCACTTTGAGCCTAGATTACACGGCTCATTGGTCTCTTTGCGATTTTTCTCGTTCTTTCGACGTTTGCTTTGTGATTAAGGGAACTAAATGTGCCTGTATTGAGTGGACTTTGTTTGTTATCATTGCTCAAAGTTCGTTTAGTGCTTTTTCCCATCAACAAAAAAGAAAAGATCTCTTTTGCTTTGTATTAGTTAATGAGAATTAGAAGCTTTTCATTTCGATTAGTGATTAGTGATCTTAAAGAAAAGTTCGTTAATTTCCATTAGCTGCATTAGGGAAGTTCATTGTTGTTTTGTTATCATTTCGTTTGCGTGAAAGCTCTCGAACCCTCTCGTAACTAGCATTCATCGAATGAAATGACATATTTTGGCATATTGTTTGCATTTAGGGAATTTTGAGAGATTACATACGGTAAGGCCTGAAAACTGAAACATAATCAGATCAACTTTAGAATGAACTGAATAAATCTAACAATGCATTGGAACATAACGCACACTTTTTAGAGGTCTAGGCTATAGACGTGCTCCGGCGTCGCTAAACCTAGTCACTTTTGTTTCCACTCAAGGTTGGGTGATTCCTCCTTTTGTGACTCAATAGTGGTCTAGTACGGACTTGTGCTCTCACGTACCGTCAAGTATATGGGGATACCCCACTAGGTTATCATCCTTTATCCATAGGAATCCGTGTCTTCCGCCTTACGACCCGTAATGCACCGAACACAGCATTCGGGAAGATTGACTGTCGTACGGAAAGTCCTTGGTTTTCATACGATTTCCAAGGTGTATATGCAGTTTTATGGATTTTCTGGTAAACCTTTTCCTAGTTCTCTAGAGTAGTCACTTTTGATCCTTTTCGGACTCCCTAAAAGAAAAGGCTCATCTGATCACTTGTCACTTCAGGCTCATTAAACATTTGAAGGCAACTAGAGTCATCTTTTTGTCCTTTTCTCGACTCTTTAAAGATGAAAAGGTCAAGTTATGTCCTTGTGTCTTAAAATTTATTTTCCCACAATCATACGCACTGTTAGATTTTGTTTGTTGGCCATTTAATTGTGTGTCTTGGCTCTTTTTTAGCCCCGTGTTTGATTTTAAGTTTTGATGGCAACTTTTCCAGAGTTCACGAACCCAGGAATCCCCTCTTAAGGGAATCCTGGTCATTTTCCTCCTTTTGTGAATGTCGGTGCTCCTTACATGGCAACATTGTCCCTTCCTGGGTTAACTGTTGGGTTTCCTATTTGGTTGTTCTCAACCTCTGTGGTCTCTACCATTGGTCAATCAGTTCCTCCACCCGAACAACATCATGTTGATTCCAAGGTGGACCTCTCCCCTTCTTCACCTGTTCCTACGTCTTCATCTTCTACTTCGACTGGTGAAAGTCTAGATTCAAGTAACCAGGTGGCTAAGAAGAAGAAGAAGAAGACGAGGAAGAAGAAGTCTCATAAGCGAGAGGCTAAAAGTGCAGCTCCTACCTTGAGTACATCTGAGGTCGGGCCACCTTCTGCTCCTCCGCGGAAGGTCAAGTTTCCTTGTAAATTGTGCAAGGATGACCATCTTCTTTGTGATTGTTCTGGCATTCCCAGGATCTTAGAAGTATGGTCTCGTGATCCAGCCTGCCCCTCATCGTCCTCTGAAGCTCATGGTGATGCTACCCTAACAACTCGAAATGGTAAGAAGAAAGGGAAGATCTGATTCCCCTGTAAGCTATGTGAAGGCAACCATCTCCTTCACCTTTGTCCGCTCATGGATAAAGCTTCTGCTATTTTGGAAAGCCTTACAACTTCTTCACCTCAACTCCCTGTTGGTTATCAGAGGCTCTCTTCATATCCTCTCCCTGTCGACAAAGAGATTGACTTAGATCCTTCTCTTGTCCATCCTCCTCTTCCCGAACCTAGATGTGCTAAGCCTGTTCCAGATCAACCATTGGTCGGAAAGAGTGTCGACTCGGGTTCACCACCCGACGATCACTCTGTTTCGGAAGAGCATCATGCTCATGTTCTTCTCATCTCGTAAGATTCTCCTGAGTCCAAAAATGACCCCCCTATCCCAGCTGGTCTAGAGAGTCATTTTTCAGTTCCTATAGAGCAGGGGGGCAATCATACGATTCCCCCACCGAGTAGTTTAGTCGTTTCCTTCGAATGGAGTCATTTGACCATTTTCTGCCCTTCATCCGACATGCCTTTCCAGATTACAGTACATGCCCATGATACGGCAGTACTCGGCACTGTCTTGGATGAGGGTGCATCTGTCAGTCTTATGCCTTCCACTACTTGGCAAGCTTTAGGCTCCCCACAGCATGTGCCGGTCACACAGAATCTGATGGCGTTTGACGAAGGAACTAGTCAACCATTGGGAATCCTCCCACAGTTCACTATTACTTTGGGACAAAACCGTCTATATAGATGTACTGGTTACCCAAGGTGCCTTAGATTTCAGTCTTCTCCTTGGTCATGACTATGTTTATGCCATGGGGGCCCTTGTCTCTTCACTTTTCTGTGTGGTTTGCTTTCCACACGATGGAAGGATTGTGACTATCGATCAATTATCGTTCTTTAGTCCCCCGGTGCCTCCTGCGCAGTTGTCATCCCCTCCTGGTTTTTATCCACCGGTTGTATCTGCCCCATCACAGGTCAACTACGTGGTGACTTATCTCGTGCCTGTATCCAGTGATGCTGTCATCGTGCATAGTGTCCTGGGGGCATTGGGTCTTGACTTCCAAGATGTTGTCCTTCCACTGGGAGTATCACTCTTGGAAGCACCGACTTCCTATTCTTTATGATGAAGTTCGTACAGAGCATAGTTCGCTTTCCTATGTCAAGCTCCTTAAAAAATGAAACTGGTTCTGGTCGAGCATAGTTCCTGATCTTGTGTCAAGCTCGTTAAAAAATGAAACAAGGGTTATGAGGATAGTTCTTTTACTGTGTCAACCTCATTAAAAAATGAAACAACCCCCTTTCCAAATCGAGTCTTTTGATTAAGATCTCGTAAAATACAAGTCGAGTCTTTCCAAGATCTCGAAAGTGAACCTTCATTCTATCCACTTTGTTGAATGCAATGAAGCTTGGGGGGCATGTACCTCATTTTGTGTCATTATGCTAGGGGCATGCGAACTTATAACGAGCATAGTTTTTCGTTTCAAGCTTGTGTAAACATGAAACCGAATCCAAGCAGAGTTCTCCATGGTTCAAGCTTGTGTAAAAATGAACCCATACCCGATGTACATCTCGTGATTGTTGTCTTTATTTGCTAAATTATGTTAGATGAGCCTTGGTTGTTTTCATCCCATCGCCACCATCTCTTTGGCCGATCATGTTCTTTCACTTGCTTGTTTTCCTTTCCTAAGGGACCACAGTTAAGAGTGGTTTTGTTAGCCAGCCTCTTGGGCATTACATGTTTTGAGCAGTTCCACCATGGCCGGAACCAGTTTCTACCCTTTATACCACTCGTTCCTCTAGGACGAGTCATCTTTAAGCTCTTTTCTGACTCGTAAAATATCAAAATATTGCCGAGTATTTTTTTCCTTTTTGACTCGCTAAAGAGAATAAAAATGGAGGTATGCTTTTAGCTCTTTTCTAACCGTCTAAATATGAAAAGAATGTCGAGTTATTCCTCTCGACTCACTAAATGTAAATGAGAGGCGGTCGTCTTTAAACCCTTTTCCGACCGTGTAAATACGAAAAGATTGTCGGGCCCTTGTTTTTTCAGGATCGTTAACGGTTACGAAACAACGTGGTTTCAATCACTTTTTTACTTTTTCAGGTCAAAATCACTAATCATGAAAAGTACTCCTCGATCGTAATGATCGGGCGGTTCTTTCGAACATTGTTTTATACTTTTTCGGGCTCGAGAGACACAACTTTACGAAAAAGGACACCCCTGGAGTTTACTTTTCCGTTGTCTTTTCAAACTCTCTAAACATGAAAAGACGTCGAGTTCTTCCTTTGTCAGACTCGTTAAACCTTGATGACATTGGATGTCGTCGAAATGACACCTTTAAAGCATATGCTATCCTCGTCAAGCTTGTCCTAAAAAATAACCGGGGTACTCGCCAGAAATGGTGGGGAAAACAGAACCACAATTATTGTCGTGTCGGCAGTATGTCACTCTTGAACATGGCACTTGTATGCATTCGTGTCTGGGTGGGGACATCTCATCTTGTTTTTACACTTGCCTCCGTGGGTTTGGGTTATCCTGTTTTACCTCTCATCTGCTCATTGCCCTTTCACCATGAACCCTGATCATTTGATGTCAAATACTGTCAATTCCACTGTCGTGCCGCCGATATGTTCAAGAGAAGTTGACCTCTGCGAAATAATCAACCTCCCTCTGATAACTCACATAATCATGATTCAAAAAACATATTATCCTTCTCTGTCTCATGTCGATGATGTGGGAAACATTATGGCCCACCTTCGATCAAAGTCGCTTCCTGTCAACTTCAGCTCATTATCCAGGAAGTTGACCTAGAGACTCCCTTCAGGTGCCTTGAGCCTGCATGCCTCAATGGCAGGTTCTTCGTGTTTGACACGAGGTTTCCATCATTGGCCTTCGATCGAATGATTCTATGGGTGTTCGACGCTAAGTCACTGATTCGCACACCGTAGATTGTACCTATAGTACCTTGAGGGCCATTGTCATCATTGGTGGTACCTCTCGCGTCTGTTAACAATTTTCATCATTGACTAGTAATCAGACGATGTTCCTGCATGTTCGACTTTGACTCCCATATTCGCGTGCTTGAACTTGTACTTTGTTCGGGTCGAGATGGAGCGCAAGACCCTGGATTTTGTCTGTTGAGATCCAGGTTGCGACTTTGTGGATTATTATGATCATTACATGACTCACTCACTAGATGGCTGCGACCATGCCTGAGTCTATTTATCGATCCTTACTGGATGGCTACGCCCATACCTTGGATCTAGATTTTTCTGTACTCTGCTACGGATGGCTGCGCCCATACCACATACATCATGTATTTGAGATATCAGTTGTACTTCTTCATGCAGGTTCTTCGGCGGCAGTGTTTTCAGTTGGCCATGTTCTTGTAAAGCATTTCACCCCTCTCTCTCTTTGGGGCCTCATGCTTTAGGGGGCATCTGTTACACAGTAATTTGTCACCGTCCCTGTTACCCCTTCTCCCGCACCTTGGAGGACTCGTTCCGGGACCTGTAAGAAGTGACATGAGTTGGAAACACTTGCCTTGCATTCCCCTAGACATGAACTTCATATGCCCTGAAGACACCTTCTACTAAATACCCATAAAAATATCCCTTTTTCCGTTGGCACGGATCCACTATGTATCACTCGCGCCAATGGGGGAGATCCTCCAAAGAGGGCGCGCTAGCTGGCGCTCTGTCTCAGAGTCGCACTCGCGCCATCCCAGTTGGGTAAAGTTTTTAACAAACAAACTTACGAAGGTTCTTCCTAACCCACTCATGAATTGAATCTATAATGAGTTGGGTCAGTTTGGCTTCGAATCTCCATAGAAGGGAAGTAGTTCTCCACCTCTCATGGAAGCTTCTTAGTGATAAAGCCAATCCCATGAATATTGTGGAAAATCATAACTCCTTCTCCTCTATCTATAAAAACTTGTCCTTTTACCTTTGACAAGCTAGTTGGAGAGTTCCAAGAGTCCAAAAGATTGAGGATTGCTAAGTGCATGCTGCAAGAAGCCTTCTTCATTCCCATAAGGCTAAATCTAAAGTGAGGAGATTCTTGTCCAAGTAACCAAGGAGAGAGAGGCTTGTTCCCCATTCCCAACAATCTTTGCAAGGCATGTGTTTTTGATCACCCAGCCAAAGGAGGATTTGACGTCAGAACTATGGTTGTATTCTTCTTTGTTTATCAATAATAGACGACTATCATTATGGTTTGACTCTTATTGTCTTTTATAATGATGATTGAGTTATATCCTTTCTGACTGATATATAGTTGCATCTATTGGATTTTATGCTTGTATTTGTGTCGTTCTTTGCATGTGCAGGTGTCCGTTCACAAGGATCGTGGGGATTGTGACCAGCCGGAGCAAAGGAACGGGAGTGATGACTCTTCTATAAGTACTAGTGTTGGAATCCAGGCAGGCCCTCATCATCGGTCTTTGATTTGCAATTAGGAACCTGCGTGTTAGCGTTGTTTGATTGTTGCTAGACCCCATTTGGGCTAGTAGGGATCGCCTCTGTCCGCAAAGAGGATTTACCTTCACAACAACAAGCTGTAAAAGGGTTGAGGTGTGCCAAGAGGCACATTTTACAAAACTATCCCGATGATGTTTTCTAAGTACACATCTAGAACAAACACCATTTCTGCAAGATACCATAGGAAGAATTGTCACCGTATTTTCTTTACATAGATTTTGAAGGGAGCAATAGTTTAAGTGACCAAATCGCTCATGCCAAATTTTTCTCACTTCATCATTATGAGCAACAAATACAGAGGGAAGAGTTGATGACCCAAAGCTGCTAAAATTATACAGCCTTATAGAATCATCAACAATTCCAGTTGCTAAAATCTATCTAGGATCTCTTAGGTCCTTAATTACAACAACATGAGGTGAAAAGTCAACAGTTTTACCTTCACCTGAATTAGTTATCTGATATAGAGATAGAAGGTTGCAGGATAATGTAGGAACACATAATACATCATTAAATTGACCATTGTCTATGTTTGATCAATTTAGTGTGATCTAAATTTCTATTTATATTGTCAACCCGGGGTTTGTAAACTGACGAAGTGAGGTGTACTATATGTACTTAGATAACCATTTTCTTAGGTTTTTGTCGTTTTAAGTTTTTTAGTTTGTTTTTGGATTTTATTCTTTTCTTAATGTGTGGTGATGAAAGTGAAGTGTGAAGTGTGTGGAGTGTAAATGGTGATGATTTCTAAACTTGAAAAATGCTCAAAAGAAAGCTTTACAATAACTGAAATGAAACCAATTCTTAAGAGAAAACAAAATGCATCAAAAAACGAACTAATGGAAATGGCCCAGTATCCTTGAAACTGAAAATGAAAAGAAAGAAAAAACTTGAAAAACAACTCAAACTTAAACTAAAGCAGCTAACTCACGCTACTTGAGATTTTTAGATCCTTTGCCCCTTGGCTCAATCTACCTTGGGGAAGTAATCATGAGCATAACAAGCAATATGATATTTAACTGTTCAAGAAAGTAAATTGCATAAGGAAACTAATCACACTACTTGAATTCTTCAAATCCTTTACCCCTTGGCTCAATCTACCTTGGGAAGTAATCATGAACATAACAAGCAATATGATAACTAAATGTAAAAAGAAATTAATCACACT
>APFE031135915.1:43535-63853 GCA_000404065.3 Pinus taeda
ACTTACATCAGTAACTGAAAACATGGGACTAGTTGCCACATAATTAACCCGTGGCGGGGTAGATACCACTTTAGAATCTGGAACATTTAGGGCTGTCATATTATTGGTAGTTGAAACAAGACTAGGGAACGAAAGCTGGTCTACAGTCACAATATTTCCATTGTGAGGGAAAGACATCACACAAAAGAGTGTCGATACGACAGCTTTCATTGCATAAACATAGTCTCGCCCAAGGAGTAAATTGAAATCCAAGGGACCTTGAACTACCATAAGATCAATATAGACAATTTTACGTTCCAAGGTAATAGAAAACTTAGGAAGGATCCCTAAAGGTTCACTAATGGTTCTGTTAAAAGCTTTTAGATTCTGCGTAATAGGCACAAGCTGAGGAGAACCCAAAGCTTTCCAAGCAGTTGAGGATAAAATACTAATAGAAGCACCTTCATCTACCTGTGTGTGATGTATGTCCCTACCGCCAGCCTTGACAATGATTTGGAAAGGGATGGAGGAAGGAAGACGAGGTTCTGTCAGTCTACTCCAATCAAAGGGAAAGACCTCAGTACTTGGAGGGGGTTCTGTAGAAAAAGGTGAAATGCCCCCCGGCATAGAAGAATCTGATGTAACAAGAAGAACCTGAGCGATATGAAGTTCACTCTCTAAAGGGAGAGTGGGATCGATCGAATGTGAAATTGAATCGACCACTTGATCAACTAATGGATCATCAACTTGAGTGATATGAGTTTCACTCTCCAATAGAAGAGTGTGATTGACTGCACTTGAAATTAGATCAATCACTCCGTAAGTTGACGGTAGGTTGGGAGAAAGTTTATGGTAACCAGTTGGAAATCTTGCTCTGGAATAGTAAGGTTTTCCAACAATTTTGAGGCTTCATCCATGTGAGGGAAAATGTGAGTTTGATGACTCCCTTTGCATAACTTATAAGGAAACCTAACTTTATCCTTTTTCCCAGGAACCTGACTATCACTGGTTGATGGACCAATGGAAATTTGATGAAATTTTTCTGACCATACTTCCAAGACCTTTGGAATACCAGGACAATTGATAAGGAAGTGGTCACCATTACAAAGCCTGCAAGGGTATTTGGGTTACGATGCATGTTGGAGTTTTCCTCAACACAACTAATACTTACAGTCATGGTTGGTTGGTTGACTTCTTTCTTATCTTGCTTCTTGTTCTTCTTGTTCTTCCCTTTCTTCTTCTTCTTAGCCACCTGGTTACTAGCATCAAGACTTTACGAAGCGAAGAGGAAGAAATGGAGGAAGAAAAATTAGGCGAAGAAGGTAAAGGGTCAACAGAAGGTTGGTGATGTTGAGGTGGTGAACTCTGTTGTGGTGAAGCATTCGGTTGAGGTGGAACAATTAGAGTATTTGGGGCCAATGAAGTTGAAAATAACCATATCGGTAAACCTATTGTAAATCCAGGTAATTACAAAGTAGCCATATAAGGAGGACCAACATTTCCAAGGTAAGGAAAAGTACTAGGATTCTCGTTAAGAGGGGTTCCTTGGTTGGTAAATTCCGGAACATTTTCCATTATATTCAACTTCAGTGAATTTTATTAACAACTTAAAACTAAAATTAAAAATTCACACCTAAAAATTAAAATTCACCATTCACACCTATGGTATCTAAAAGTAAAAACAAACAAATTAACACGCACTATCAAATCTAGGAGTCAAACCACACACAAACAGTAACTTTCTGTACCGAAAACACTAGTTGGTGATGAAATCCAACGTCGCAGAATTCAATAGAGAAATGACGGTTGGAACAGTTACCCCGACAACCTGCTTAATGAATAGACTGGAACAAGTTTCTCCACTAAACCATCTCGAGTGAAGAGAACCCCCTAGAAAATCCAAGTGAGTCTAGTCAACGTCTGCTCCAGGTACAGTAGGATCTTTCCTCCACCGTCACCTTAGGAAAGAATCCTATAGAATATGGTCACTAAGGTTACCAACGGAAACAAATATACCTAGGGGAACAGTCTACGATCCGATACGCACGCAAGGGCAAAGTAGCAAGCTCAATCCCCTTGAAGGCTCCTTGACATAATCCAAGGTTTACCAACAAGTGACCCCAGGCTCCTCGACAATGGTTAATCCAAGGTTTACCGTTTTTAATACGTGAATATTTGGCGTCGTTCCCAATGAGGAAGGATTGATTCCCACATTGGTTCAGACTCGATCTCGTGCTTCTCCTTTAAGAGGAGCTTTCCCAGAGCATAGATGCAACAATTGGATTTCTCTCCTACCACAAGATCAATTACTTGTTTGTTTTACTATCTTGGATAGTTAACTAAAACCTATTCCAAGACACTAGCCTAAGCTAGATTGGTGGAAAGAGTCCTAAAAATGCAAAAATTACTAGATAAATTTTAATTATGCGTTGTGTTATTTAGGTTGTTATTACTCAAAAGGGTAAATGGATATGAAACCAATGGTGTTATGACTTGACCCAAAACTGAATGCAATCGAATATGATAATGTAATCTTTTCAATTCGATGAATCCTAACTAAAGTAAGGAGAGAGTTTATTCACTTCCAACAATGCAAAAGATTGATCACTAAGAGAAAATATAACAAATTCTCTAATGCACTAATTTCATCAAGAAAAACTAATGCAAATCAATTCCAAACTAGTTTTTTTTATTTTTATTTTTGTGTGTTAAAAACAAGCATAAAAATATGTAAATTCAAATCAAAGAAAACTGATCTAAATCTACGATTGATTTTTCAAAATGTAAACTATGCAATTGTAATCTATGCACAATTCACTTGAAAAGTATGCAAATGTAATCTACACACATTTTTCATTCATATTCTAAAAATGAGAATTCTAATCATGCAAATGTGATCTATGCAAGAGAATTCTCAAACACAAGATGATTCTAATGTAATCAAAGAACCAATCAAGTGCAAGTCAAGAAAATTGGGTGAGAGTTCCAAAGATCAAAAATAAAAACACTCAAAGGTGATTAACACTCATACAGAATTTAGCCCCCCCTCCGGGCGAATGAGGGGGATTTTTTTTGCAAAAACATGGAAAATTGTGAAAAGCCTGAGACAAACCTCCAAGTAATGACCAAAGGAAATCAAATTAAGAAGTTCTCAAAAAATAGACTCAAAACACCCAATTGATAAAAGCTTAAAACAGGAATGCCAATGGAAATAACCTAAGAAAAATTCCTGACAAGTCACGGGCAGATCTGGGCAGAGGCTAAAAACACATAAACAAAACCTAAGCTGACTGAAAGAGAAAATCTTAAGTTTTTCAAAATTTTGATAGGGTCTGCAGGCCCCCAGTTTACCCAGGTGCAGTACCGCTCTGTGTGTAAAGAAAAAGTGCGGATAGGTCCGCACTGTGTTACAAGCAGAGGGTGCGGTCCTCTCCGAAAAGTATGGAAAACAAAAAATAATTCAAGATTAACTAAAACTACCCAATCCCACACACATCAAGCCAAAAACAGAAACAAAAAAACAGTTTCTCAGGTCAAAGTAAAAACAAGGAAAAAATCAAGTCCCCAGTGGAGTCGCCATTTTGTCACACGGAATGAGTCGAGGTTGCAGACAAGATCGACCTCCCTAGTATCTAACGATATCTAGTGACAAGCAAGCCAATCAAAAACTATCTTTCTCTAAATATGCATTTAGAAATAAAGGCAAACAAGTGGTTTAGGCCTACCTTGGGTCCAATGCAAGTTTGTGGAAGCCTCGCTCCTTTGTTCCAAATGAACTCCTTTGTAGCAAGCAAGTCTGCAAATACAAACAAGCAAACAAATTAAATAGCACCTGAAAAGCCAATATCATAAATCATATTCATCATAATGATCAAGGACATTATGAAACAAACCACATAAGACAATTTGTTGAGAAAAATGAATCTGATTGTATTAATTCAAATCAAAGAAGAACTTTACAACCTGTGCCTTGATGCTGTACAAGCTCCTCCTAGGGTCCGACAAGAAGTCTCCTCTACTTTGACAAGTTTCACTCACTTCCCAATGAAACCAAAAGGTATGTGATCTCTCCTCTCAAGTTTAACTAGGAAGTCCCAATTCCATCAGCATTTACCCTCAAAAATGTTCAGCTTCTAACCTCTCCAGCAACTGACCCAATGCCTTAATTTATAGTGCAATGGAGGGAAGTTACTAGGTCCTCCTTCAAAGGGATAAAGCCCTCCTTCAAAGGGATAGCTCCTCCTATCAAGGGATTAGCTCCTTCTCTTTTGGGATGCATGAACCACCTTGGAGCGAACAATCCACGTCAAAATTCCTTCTAGAATCATCTAGAATTAACCCAAAGTGAGTTTTTTTAAAGTAAATTTACGCCTTTTTGACTTTCACAGGGGTATGCACCCACCCCTTTATAGACAGAGGGTGCAGGTACGCAGGTAACATGAAGAAAGAGTGCGGGCCCGCAGGCAAAAGTGAGAGAAGGTGCGGAACCAGAGCTTTATTGATTTTTAAAGTCTTTCTCTCATTTCAAAGCTTGACATGAAGAGCTGAGGTATGAGACTTGCTTAGGAGGACAATATAAGTGATGATAGACCCATACTGACTGCAAATAATCATGGTGACAATATTTTTGTGTAACAAGTCCCCATAACACTAAGAGATCTATCATTGCCAACATATATATTTTTGGTGTTACAATCATTTAAATTAGAAAACATGGCTTTATTTTTTGCCATGTGATAAAAAGCTCTAGAATCAATAAGCCACTCACGAGAATGAAAGGAATAAGATACATTTAGTGCATAACCAAACCGAGATGCTTGACAACCATATGCAGAAAGTGTTATTCCTGAAAATGAAGAAGTTGAAGAGTGCTCCAAATGGATGTTATGCTTCTTCATTGTTGCTTCCAAGGCTTCCATCTTCTTAAAGCATTTGGATTCTAAGTGGTCATCACAATTACAAAAGTTGCAATGTCTATCAGTCTTCTTCCCTTTGTTTTTAGCTGTATTTTCATTTTGTTGAGTTGATTTTCCATTGTGAGACTGAAATTTCTTAGGACCCTTGTTTGTTTTAGGACCATTCATTTTAGGATGTTGCTTGTTAGGATTCTTTGAACTTGGTTTCTACTAAGTTGTAAGGATTTCTTATAAGAGTTTTCAGTATTAAGAAGACCAAGATGTAAGAGTTTTTCTTGCTCTCTTATTAAAGAATCACAAAAGAGGGGGACTTGTAGGCTTGTCCTTGAAAAATAAAGGCTTCTCTAGTATAATGGAAGGTAGAAACAAACACAAAGTAGGTTGATCCTAATTTAGTAAGAATGGAATAGATAAGGCTACCATTTTCTCTCTTAACCTTAACACCTTCCAAGAGAAGTCTAAGGGTCTTAAACTTGGACAAAAAATATTCAATGGAAGAAAAATTATTGGGGTCCAATGTAAGAAACTCATTTTTGAGTTAATGGGCTATAATTTCATTTTTAATTCCAAAAACATTACAGAGATTTTTCATTGCTTCGTCATGGGTATCAATTTCTACAATATGGAATCTAAGGTCTAGAGAAATAGACATCACTATCAACCCATGTGCATGATCTTTCTTATTTTCCCATTTGGCTTGTTTATCTTTATCTTGAGGTTTAGACTCTTGGCCTGAGGCTATTCTATAAACACATTTACTTCTAAGTAAATCCACCATGTAGGATAGCCATTGGAAGTAGTTGGTGTTGTCAATAATAACTAGGCATGGACTTTCTGATTTACAAGATACTAAAGTAGTATATGATGAAACTAAGTGTTCAAATGGAAAGATCTCGAAAAATTAGGCCGATTAAAAGAAAATTGCTCTGCAAACGGCTCCCAGATGAAGAAGTTATGGCTTTTTGAAGAAAAGTTGTTGAAGATGCCAATGAACCACGTGAATGTTTGGAAGTTGATGATAATGTTATATTTAAAATAAAAAACCCCCCTCCTTTCCAAACTTAATCTAATTAGCTCACTTTTAAAAAAAAATATTACTTTATGTGACCCACTTTTATAAATAAGTGAAAGTCACTTTTACAATGGTACTTTATGAACTGTCAACTAAATTGTAACTTAAATAAAAGATAAAGTGACTTTAGAAATATAAGTGACTCACTTTTTACAATGGGTGAGAACATTTTTATATAAAGTAGCTTTAAAGCATAAGTTACATGTCTTTTTTGAAAAAGAAACTCAACAAAAAGAAAGGCTTGAACCCAAGACCTCTATTCTAATAAAGTAATTTTAGACCAAGTGAGCTAGTTTAAAAGGTTATCAATTGTTGGAAAGGAAGAATTATTTTTTTTCAGACACTGAAGGTTTGGGGTGTGTGCTTACTTGACAAACCATTTTTCTCCTACAAAACAAAAAAACAACCACACAAACCAAGCAAACAAGGAAATGTATCCAATTCTTATGCCTTAAAGTTTGATTTTTCTGGAAACTAGATATTTTCCTCAATGTTTATGATTTTGTAAGATCACTTTTAGGCATGGCAGAAAAGAGCATACGCATGAGAAAAATATTTTATTTATGTTTATGGTTTGCCCAGATCACATAGAGTCCCGAGGTAAAGAGTTGTTGAAGGCTCGAAAAATCGGGACTCCAACAAGGGGGATAACCACCCTGTTTATACCTTAAGACAGCTCCTTTTTCATTTGGAATAGTGGCTCCAACTAGGGATGATGGAACTAGTTTCCCAATATATTTATGATGTGTGTGTGCTATCGGGATAATGTTTTTCTTTGTGGGGTTTTATGGGGTGAATACTTTTTCTAAATCTAATCTATCTTCTAACTATCATATGCAATATATCGTAATCAAAGAAAACATCTAACTTTAAAACTATCACGGGAATAACTTTTACATATGAGATCTAAAATAATTTCTTAAAAGCGATTGATAATGAAGATCATTCAATCACCATAAGAAAAGAATCCATTTAAAAATGATTGTTTCATATAAAAAGTTAGCCGAAACAATATGAGAAATATATCGCATAAGAGTCATTCACATATTCAGCATAAAGAGTAAGTCATCACCATACAAAAGTGCAATAACGATAACCAAACATTTAAACTTTCATATATAAATAACTGAAAATGATTTATTGCTTGACACACAAGTAAAAAGCATTAAGAGATAAAAGTACCATCTGTAATATGTCATACTCATGAATTGCAGCAATATCAATCTATCTTCAAATCACTTAACATCCACTACGAGAACAAAAGTGCAATTTTAATAGCAGATATTAAACTCAAATAGAAAATAAATAGCGTTCCATTAATTTTATCAAAACCTCCTCAGTGGGGGGCAAGATGCACGTTCTAAAGAATGTTTTTGATAAAACTCTGGACCCCTCTCTAAATGCATGATAGGGGTTTAAATACTACTATATGAAATCTAAAAATAAATATTACAAAAAATAGATGAGGAGGTTTAAACGACCTGCCTCATTTTAAGCAAAGTTAAATTAAAACAAAAATAAACTATACCTATGACTAATCCTGCATCTGATTCTTTAGATTGCAAATATCCAACATCGGTTTTAAGAGTGTCGGTTGCCTGACTTCAGCTTTCAACTGTCCTGCAAATATGGCATTGGTGAGAGCTGGCACTATCTTCTCGGCATAAGTCATGAGACACTTCAGGGTCATCCATTGGCTATGTGGTTTCACCAGGTACTACCAGTATGCTTCCTAGTTCAATTTGTTTACCTATTTAATCGCCTTTTCCCTTTCCTCTGCTACCTGTTTCCACATTGTTTGAAGCTGTTGTGATTTTGGAAGAAAGCCAGCGGTGGTCTCTACTACCAAATTAACCTTGTGTAGATTTTCATTTACGCATTCAATGACATTATTCGTTGTTGTTGTTGCATCTTCCATTACCTGTTATGCTTCCCTTAGCCAAGAATAAAATTTCTTTGTGTGATTCATCAATTTTGGGCATGTCTACTCTTTTCCATTCTTCGGATTTCTGCCAGTTCAATAAGTCTGAGACTTTCTTAAAAATTGAGTCATATTCAAGTCGTAATTCTACTACTTGGTTTGTAATATTATTGCTCATTTAGCAATAGGAATTCCATTTTGAAATCTTCTGGCATAGTAGTTCTTTCTGTTGCAAGATTTGGGAATTGAGACCAAGTGCCTCTGTCACAAACTCCCCAATTTTGGGATCATCTTTATGTAGTTCTTGTTGGCATTATGATACAAGTGTTGTCCTTGATGGCAAGATGACAGATTATAGTGCAGCAGGTCAGTAGCAAAGAATTAATGATCAGACTATAAAGAATGAAGAAAGAAGAGTATATACGCAGGTTCACTATATACCAAGTAGGGTATACACGTAGGTTATACGCAGGTTCACTATGTACCAAGTTGCGTATATACGCAGGTTCGCTATATACCAAGTAGGGTATACACGCAGGTTATACACGCAGCTTCACTATATACAAAGGCGTGTATACACACGGGATCGCTGATCAAAAGTCGCGTATGCGTATGCACGCACTTTCATGCACGGAAAAGCGTGTACATGTGGGAAAGCTTATTTTTGGGTCTGTGGTATTTAGACCTATGGTTTTGGTCCTTGGTATTGCATCCGAAGTGTTGAACCCAGGTATTGGGTCCCTAGTATTGGTTCTCAATGGTTTTGGACCATGGTATTGAGTAAGGCCTAAGACTATAAAAGGAGAAGAAGATCATTAGGAAAATGCATTCTGAAAGTCTTGAATATCTAATGATGTATGAGATCCAGTATGCAGGTTATGGGTTCATGATGCTTTGCTTGATCTAAGCTAAGGAGGAATCTCATTAGTTGATGGAGAACGAGATCTAAGGATAGATCGGTATCATGAGGCTTGGAATGTATTATCATTATGTGATAGTCTAGATCTGAATTATTGACGCATGTTTTATTATATGAATGTTATGATCTGGGTATGACTGATGTCTAGAACAACTGCAATGTTATGAGTAAATATTTGCAGATCTATACGCGGGTTGGCTTTGGTGAAAGAGCGTATGTACGCAGGTTTGGTTCTTCATAGTAGCGTATACATTATGAGATATAATAATTCAACTTGCAGTTGGATCTGGTTATTGTTGCAGAGTTATATTGTCTGTTCTATGTTCTGGTGACTGTGTTTTTGATAGGGTTTCAGTGTTTCAGTATTGGGTGATTCAGAGATTGATGATGCTAGTGTTGATTGATTATGTGCTTCAATGATATTGATGGGTCCAGTATGACAATTGGATGAAACGTGGCCTTTAGATTATGATTTACCTGGAGGAAGAAAGAGAAGGTTGTAGCCTTCTATAGGTCGGCACCTACGTACTAGTACATCAGCTAGTACAAGAGCAAAGGGGGTGGTAGCTCCCTTCCAGTAGCAGCTCAAGAACGAGTAAAGGTTGGAGCATTTCAGTAGGCCCGCACCTACGTAGTAGTAAATGGATCGGCTAGTACAACAACTAAGGGGGTTGTAGCTCCCTTCTAGGAGAGTCTGGAGAACGAGAGAAGGTTGTAGCCTTCTGCAGGTAGAAGCCTGTGTAGTGGTATAAGACTGCACCAGTGCAAAAATATTGTAAAATGAAATTTCTTATTAAAAGAAGATAGAGATGACTTGCAGCAGGTGGTTTTCACCCACATTGGGTTTCCACCTTATATCATGGTGTTCATGTGTGTTTCTTGTGTGTGATGATCTGTTTTCTTTTACTGCACCTGCTTACTATTCATATGGTTAACTAAAGATCAACATTTAATGGATTAACTAAATCATAAGTATTCTGGATATACGTTAGTTGCATTGGACACAGTTGTGTATACACGCGTGTTCTATTAATTGAAGTAGTGTATATGTATCTAAGTATGGAAATGAAAAAGTTTTATTGATTTGATAATACTGATTCCCCCCCCCCCCCTCTCAGTATTATTTCCAACAATTGGAATTAGAGCAAGTCCTTTGGTTGAAGCTTGATCGTTTGAACGAGATCCGTAGAACAATGGGAAAGAAGCTCAAGAAGAAATCACCTAAGAAGAAGAAGACATCTCAGAAAGACTATGACAGTGGCAAAAATTATTGGGGAATATGTGGAAGAAGCACTTCAGATTCAGAATCACTTCAGAATGAAGATGAACAAGAACTATCAGGTATGAATTTGTTATCCTCTGGTGATACAGTTATCTATCCATTTGAAGATGATGAAATTGATAACGAAACAACTGAATTTTCTCTTATGGGTGAGCAAGAAAGATATCAAATAGAGGTCGAATTTAAAAGGCTTACAGACAAAATTAGAGATCAACAAGATTTATTGAACAAAAGGGAAGGTGCCTTCAAAGAAGAATCTACCAAACTAAAAGATCAACTAGAGGAAGGAAACAAGGTAAGGAAGCTATTCAAGGAAAAATGTCAAAAGTTGCAGGATGAAGTGACATCATTAAGAAATGAAGTAAATGAAAGGAACACACCAATCAAGAAATTCAGAGAAAGATCCAGTTACTATGAAAGTCTTGAAGCTATGATCCTCTCGCTAAAAGAAGATCTTGAAGAATCAAAGACGCAGAATAAAGAACTACTCCAAGCTCATGAAAAGAAAGAAAATGAAGTTCTTGATCTAAGACATCAGTTGGAAGAAGGAAGAAATGTTGAAGAAAACATGAAGAAGCAGTTTCTCTAAAAGGAAGAGCAACATCAAGTTGAGGTAAATATTCTAAAAGATAAATTAGAAGAAAAAGATAAGCTCTTACGATTTCAAGATTAGTACTAAGACCTTGGATGATATTCTTAGTAGTCAAGGGTCTCTTGCTATCAAAGCTGGTCTTGGTTTTCATGAATCTGTTGAAAAAGAATCTAGTTCACAAAGTAAGACAAGGGAATCTAATGCAAAATATGAAATGCTCAACAAGGAGATGAGAGGTCAACCCCATCAACAGCCAATGAAAGAAATTCTTCAAAGAAAATCTTTTACTCCTCTGATGAATAATGTTGAATGTTATGTATGTCACAATCTTGGACATGTTGCAGCCAGATGCAGATGAAGAGTGGTTCAAGACCGTCATGCAGAAAGATCATCACATTCCAGGTACTTTAATGGATATTGTTTTTCTTGCAATTTGTTTGGTCACAAAGCTGCTAATTGCTACAGGGGGAATATGAAACATGTAAGATGTTATGCATGTAACAAGCTTGGACATACAGCAAAGGAATGCAGGAACAAAGTATGGGCACCATACCAAAAGGAGAAAACATCATCATCACACTTGAAGACATGGAAGAAGAAGGAAGTACAGTCAGAAAGATGTGGCACAACATAGTATACAGACATAACAAACTCAAAGGGAGCTGAAAGTGTAAAACTTCAGTGTCCTAAATCTCATACGCAAGTTTCATAAAGGGAAGTCTCGTATATACGCGAGTTAGTCAGTGCACAGTCATGTATATGTCAGTTTGAAGAAAATCAGTGGGACAGGCTCAGAAAAAGGGGTCTGATATGATTCAGTCCATTATTTGCTCTGTTTGATAATGGTTACAATCTACTGATGATGTGTGGAAATGTCTTGATACTTGTAAGATGTTTAGAAGTGTTTTGGTCCTAACTTGTTGATGATGATGCCTTGATACTTCTTGTTGACATATGCATGATCAGATCTGACAGTTGGCACATGTTCAGGGGGAGCATATGCCTTTAATAATGCATTGTTGGCATTGTGGTTAGTAGTCCTTGGTGATGATGCTTATATGGCTAAATGATATATCTTGCTATGATATGGTTATGAGTTGTCCATCTCATATGATTCTTGGGGTTACATAGTTGATTTTCAAATCATATTTGTGGGTGATTCTCTGATGATGCATATATGGTGCTTACATGGTGATACACAACTTCATTACTTGATGATGAGTCACTCATATGTTGTTGTCGTCATATGCATAAAGATCATATAATACAGTTATGATGCAGGATTCCTATAATTCTTGGCACTCATGTGGATTAGGATTGTTGATGTTGATGATATAAAGAAGTCTTGACAAAGGATCTTGAGCTCAAGATACATAGTGTTGGATACATGAATGATTACTCAAAGTTGCATTGCTGGAGACATGATGATGATGAGTTCTTACCTATATGATGATAGGTTGATACTTACATATGTTGATTAATGCAGATGTTCCCAAAGTGATGATACTTGGATCATGCAGATTTTGATGATGATGAGATGTCTATGATGTTTTTCACAAATGTTATAATGTGAATGATTTTTATGATGATGAGTTGATATCTATATGCAGACATACCTTGTTACAGGACATTTACAGGTTGCTGATCTGGAAGTGGTTGTACGCGAGTTTTATGAGAGACATCCGCGTATATATGCATGTTTCTGTGGATACAGTCGCGTATATTTTGGAAATCAGTGGGCCAGACTTAGGATGAGAAAAGTCTATTATGGGTCTGACAGAGACCATCTAGAACAGGTGCAGAGGGAGAACATGATTGCTGGTCTAGATGTTGTTGACAGATGCTTATGGAGCAGATCATACATTGTGTATGATAGTTACTGATGACTATCATGGTCTTATTTAGTTGTAAAGGTCATATCAAGACTCATGATGTAATAGTGTGTCTCTATATGTTGTAGTCATTTGATGAAATCTCTTCTAACGTAATTTGTATCCCCTCTATGCTTGGGATGGATGATGTTATACTCTTGTGTTATCATGTGTAAACCTTGATGTATCCCCACTTGGTTGGGTAGATGAGTCAATTCCCACTTGGTTGGGAGATGGATGTATGTATGAGTCCTTAGTGATAGGAAGGTCATTTATGATGTATAGAGTCATGTTCTTCTTGTAGAACATCTTTTTTCAAACCTTGCTTACAGTCAGGGGGAGCATGAACATCATTGTTTAGCTGAACACAGTTTTCAGCATGTACTCGAAAGGAGCATGGACATATTGGTACATCTTGGCATATACAAAGGGAGCTCATTTAGAGATTTCAGTAGGTACTCAGGGGGAGTATGGATAGCGGAATGTTTATCAAGGAAAGAGAATATCTTGGTCCACCCTTTTCCCTTGATGTCAAAGGGAGAGAGTGATTTGGTGTTGTTTCCATCAAGTACAAAGGGGTATATTGTTGGCATTATGATGCATGTGTTGTACTTGATGGCAACTCACTTATATATAACTAGATGAATCTATAGAAGAGATATCAGATGTGACAGAATACATGGGATGCAGGACAGCTCAAAGGAATTAGATGACAGTTCTCAGTATGACAAGTTAGCTTTGCCATCAAGCCCAAAGGGGGAGAATGTTGGCATTATGATAAAAGTGTGGTCCTTGATGGCAAGATGACATATTATAGTGCAGCAGGTCAGTAGCAAAGAATTGATGATCAGACTACAAAGAATGAAGAAAGAAGAGTATATACGCAGGTTCACTATATACCAAGTAGGGTATACACGCATGTTATACGCAGGTTCACTATGTACCAAGTCACGTATATACGCAGGTTCGCTATATACCAAGTAGGGTATACACACTGGTTATACACACAGCTTCACTATATACAAAGGCGCATATACACGTGGGATTGCTAATCAAAAGTCGTGTATGTGTATGCATGCACTTTCATGCACGGAAAAGAGTGTACATGTGGGAAAGCTTATTTTTGGGTCCATGGTATTTAGACCTATGGTTTTGGTCCTTCGTATTGCGTCCGAAGTGTTGAACCCAGGTATTGGGTCCCTAGTATTGGTTCTCAATGGTTTTGGACCATGGTATTGAGTAAGGCCTAAGACTATAAAAGGAGAAGAAGATCATTAGGCAAATGCATTCAAAAAGTCTTGAATATCTGATGATGTATGAGATCCAATATGAAGGTTATGGGTTCATGATTCTTTGCTTGATATGAGCTAAGGAGGAATCTCAACGGTTGATGGAGAACGAGATCTAAGGATAGATCGGGATCATGAGGCTTGGAATGTATTATCATTATGTGATAGTCTAGATCTGAATTATTAACGCATGTTTTATTATATGAATGTTATGATCTGGGTATGACTGATGTCTGGAATAGCTGCAATGTTATGAGTAAATATTTTCAGATCTATACGCGTGTTGGCTTTGGTGAAAGCGCGTATGTACGCGGGTTTGGTTCTTCATACTAGCGTATACATTATGAGATATAATAATTCAACTTGCAGTTGGATCTGGTTATTGTTGCAAAGTTCTATTGTCTATTCTGTGTTCTGGTGATTCTGTTGTTGACAGGGTTTCAATGTTTCAGTATTAGGTGATTCAGAGATTGATGATGCTAGTGTTGATTGATTATGTGCTTCAATGATATTAATGGGTTCAGTATGAAAATTGGATGAAACGTGGCCTTTAGATTATGATTTACCTGGAGGAAGAAAGAGAAGGTTGTAGCCTTCTGTAGGTCGGCGCCTACATACTAGTACATCAGCTTGTACAAGAGCAAAGGGGGTGGTAGCTCCCTTCCAGTAGCAGCTGGAGAACAAGTAAAGGTTGGAGCATTTCAGTAGACCCGCACCTACGTACTAGTAAATGGATCGGCTAGTACAAGAGCTAAGGGGGTTGTAGCTCCCTTCCAAGAGAGTCTGGAGAATGAGAGAAGGTTGTAGCCTTCTGCAGGTAGAAGCCTGTGTAGTGGTATAAGACTGGACCAGTACAAAAATATTGTAAAATGAAGTTTCTTATTAAAAGAAGATAGAGACGACTTGCAGCAGGTGGTTTTCACCCACATTGGGTTTCCATCTTATATCATAGTGTTCATGTGTGTTTCTTGTGTGTGATGATATGTTCTGTTTTACTGCACCTGCTTACTGTTCATATGGTTAATTAAAGATCAACATTTAATGGATTAACTGAATCATAAGTATTTTGGATATATGCTAGTTGCATTAGACATAGTTGCGTATACACGCGGGTTCTATTTACTAAAGTAGCGTATATGTATCTAAGTATGGAAATGAAAAAGTTTTATTGATTTGATAATACTGATTCACCCCCCCCCCCCCCCCCCTCTCAGTATTATTTCCAACAGTTTTATTATAACTTGTAACAATTTTTCTTTACTAGTTAAACTGCTCTGTTGTGTCAATTGCATCTGCTGAAAGTCTTGTTGAATTTTTTTCAACTGTTTTTTGCTTGTTGATTGATGCTAACTTGCTATAATTGTTGTTCCAAAAACAAAATCCTATCTTCTTTTTCTTTAAGTAGCAATTGAACCTTTGTTGCCTTATTAATAGTTGTTGAAATGTATGCACCTGCGACTTGTGAGAGCTTAGTGAGATTTGCTGAAGGATCTGTAGAGGGGTCTTTCTAAATAACATCCAGAGGTTCATCCTCAGGAGCAAGCACAGAATCCAACTTTCCTTTCTTTCTTTTCCTTATGACGATAGCTTTATGATTGTAAAATACATTTAGAGGAGGAATTTTCTCTATTCTTAGTACAATCTCATATTAGGGAGCAATGGGAATGCGCTACATTTCCTGAATGTTGACAGCGCTTTCTATTACCATTTCTGTGGTCGCCTCTTTTGGATTTTTTGGTGGCTCTGCGCTTTGTTCTTCTATGTTAAGTATCTTATTAAAATTTTCCCATTCCCCTTCTAGATCAATTATGAGTGGCTTTGTTTGCTTTGTAATACAAGTGGAGACTTCAGCTTGCTTTATAGACAAAGTCTACTAATCAGACTTTGCTATAGACTGAGCTGTGTCTTTTATTGACTCCTCGCTTTTACTGTGTTCACTCTTGGATTGATCGCCAGAATTTTGAGCTGATTCTTTTTAGAAACTTATTTTGGACTTCCCTTTTGAATCCTCACTTGTGTTGACGTTGGGAGTAGGATCTCTTATTGGTTCGATGAGTAATTGGTCCAATGGGACCTTAGATAACCTTCGTTTTCTATAATTGTCAAAATTTTGGAAACTTTCTTGGTAAAAAATAATTTGTGTTGTATGTTGAACCACTTTGGAGGTGTTTTTCTGCAGGAAAACATCATTAAAGGGATCTTCTTCATGAGAAAATATTTTTATTTTAACCATTGTAATAAAATCACTTACAACACCAAAGGGATCATGTTTCCTTCCCAGGAACTTGGGTAGCTGTAAAGATAATACATTATTAAATTCTTTGAAAGCATGACCTAAGTCATGCAATGCAAATTCTCCGCATATTACAGGAAATTGGGACCAAATGGCCTTCTTGGAATCTTTCAGTACTCTGCTCATTCCCCCCATGCCGCATGTCTTATAGGCTATCTTCCTAGCCATCAGTTTGTCTGGGACGTAAAAAGGTAGCACATGGGGTGAAGCAATGTTGTCAAACACTCTAATATATGTGAACAATTCTTCCCCAAACCATCTTGCCATGGGGAGAATATCTACCTCAGCTTCTTGGGAAAACCTTGGGGCATCTCCGTTGTAGATCTTTTATGGATCGGGAATATAACTCTGTGACAAATTTTGAAGAAATGTGGCACAAAATTTGATTCTCACATGGATTTGTGATAAATTTGAATGGGAAGTGGATTTTGAACCGTCCACTTCCATCCCATAACAGGAAATTTGGAAACAGAACAAATAGCATCCATAACATAGGCGCTCATAAAAATGGAGGGTAAACCCTTGAAGCAATGCTTCTTTTTCTTCTGTATTCTAAAAATGTAGTGGATAAATTATCTGATAGGATTTGGGCCCAATTCATTATTGTTGCATTAATAGCCGCATCCATTAGGGGTAACCATTCTGATGAAAATTTGTTGATGTTTGGTTTACCAAACAGTCTACATAACATTGTAGTGGCAAAATAGTAAGGGGAACAAAGAGAACCAATGGCATACATACCGTTTTTATTTTTCTTCAATATTTCCTCATTGGCAGACCAATTGTTTGTGCATTCCGCCAAGTCTTCATTTTCCTTGGCGAACTTCTTGACAAATTGCTTGTTGTAGATGGCCTAGGGTTCCGGTAAGTGGTACATGAGCCTCAAATTGTCTGGAGTAAATGACCCCATGACTTCCTAGCTTTCCATCTTGAACTCTCTGTCAAATATGTCTACATCATCTATAATCCATTTCACCATGTCGGTGTAAGGGAGTATCTTTAGCCTTGCAGCAATGTGGTGTAGAAATGAGCATGCAAGTTTAGTTAGGAATGCATCAGAAGAGCCGCGTCCATCCGCTGCAACTGTTACTTCCATAATTTTTGGTTGTTCCTCCTTGTCATGCGGAAAGATTTATTTTTGCTGACAAAACTAACCTCCCTAGGAGTCTAAGACTCTCTAGTGACAAACAAGACAATTAAGAGCAATCCTTCTCTAAACATACATTATTCTATGAGAAACCAAGTGTTTTTCGATCCTACCTCAAGTCCAACGCTTGTTGTAGCAGTCCAGCCTCGTCGATCCAGATGAGCTCCTCCTTCACTTTGAAACCTGCATACACTAACAATCAAACGATTACATAACACCTGAATATTCATCATAAAACAAAGCATATTCATCACATAGACCAAGGAGTACATGAAATAATTCATTAACAACAAATCATTGAGAAGAATGGACTTATTGTATTAAGGAAACAAAAAAGGAACCATTACAACCTGAGCCTTGGTGTTGTGCAAGCTCCTCCCAGGGTCCAACAAGAGATTTCCTCTACTTTGACAAGCTCACGCACTCCCAATATGGCAACAAGAAAGGATAGTTATCTCTCCTCACAAGTCAACAATGGAAGTCCTAATTCCAGCAGCATTTACCCTTTGGAATGTTCAGCTTTCAACCTCCCCTCCTCTGGCCCAATGCCTGTATTTATAGTATTCTAGAGGAAGTTATTCAGTTCCAACATCAATGGGATACTCCCTCTTTTGGATGGGGTAGCTCCTCTCTTGATGGGATAAGCTCCTCTATCATAGGAGTGCATGAACCATCTGGAGGCGCTCAATACACGTCAAAAACTCTTCTAGAAGGCTCTAGAAGTGACCACAAGTAACTTTTTAAAGATGAAACTTGCGCCTTGTGACCTTTACAGGGGTACGCACCCAACCTTTAGGTTACAGAGCGTATAAATACGCAGGTCTAGTGTATTTGGAGTGCGTACACGCAGGCAAGGTAGAGAGAACCTGCGTACCCAGAGATAAACATGTTTTTAAGTGACTTTCTCTCTTTTTGAAGTTTGACATGAAGAGCAGAGGTATGAGCTTGACAAGGAGGATAATATGACTATTGATGGAGCCATATTAACTGCAGATAGTCATGGTGACAAATTTCAGTGTAACAGATTGCCCCCTAAAGTACGAAGCCTGTAATAGATAAGGGTTTTACATCATATAGGAAGGGTGAAGTACTTTATCATTTCGAGGATTATCTCGTGGAGAGCTCGGTCAGAACCTGCAATTTTCAACACAAAATACATGTATAAGATCATATCATCGCTGAGGTAGGCATTCCCATACTCAGATCAAAAACTTTAACTATCAGACTAACTATTTTGATACAGGATTGATTTCATAATACATCATAATCATAGACTCGTGTAGACACAGTATGGACGCAGCCATCTGTTTATGATTGGTCTACAACATAATGAATACAAAACTCCTCGCAGCCTGGATGGTGGAAACTAGATCTAGGGTCTTCATTTCTGTTCCCCGAATTGGTACGATTCTGGCCATGTGAATAAATGAGTCGATGTCGAACATGGTAGAAACCACTTGATTACCAGTCAATGATGTAAACTGTTAACAAGCGTGAGAGAGACCACCAGTAATGTCAATGGTTCTCAAAGTACCCAGCACAATCCATGAGATGTGAATGAATGAGCCGATGTCGAACATTTCATGGAATCCTTCGATCGCAAGTCAATGATGAAAACTGACGTCGAAGGCGAGAAACCTGCCATTGATGCATGCAGACTCCAAGGTACTGATGATTTCTAAGTCAACTATCTAGATAATGTGTTGATGTCGATAGAAAGCGACTCGTCGCAGGCAAGCCCACAACACGAAACCATAGTTCAAGTTGAAGAAATGTTGCTGCAAGGACTGACTCAATGATGACATGATGAATGATAGGTATTTTGCGATTGAATGTTTTGTTTCAGACCCCTTGCACACATAACGACACAACAGATGGTTTGGTGATAAATGACTCAAAGTTGACTCCCATAACCCGGCTAAAGATGTCAAGTGATCTTGGTCAACTGTGAGGTAAAGGATTTCCCAACCCAGGTGAACGAATAAGTGTCGTGTTCAAGAGTGTTAGTAAGGCTTTTCTTGAGACAAAAGGATTTCAAATAGGTTCATTCTTCTCATTTTTCCCCCACCATTTCTGGCAAGTACCTCTTTATTTTTTACAAGCTTGAGGAGGATAACATATGCTTGTTTGTAAGCTCATCCTTCGGATGAGTCCAACTTAGTTTTTGATGCGAACCCTAAGAAGGAGTGGTCCGTTCCTGTTTGAAATAGAACAGGTCCTTTACTGTGAAATTTTAACGAGTCCAGTATAGGAGAAACTCGGCGTTTTTCATATTAGAGAGTCTGAAAAACTTAGAAGACTCCAGATTGAACTTTTTCGTAAAGTTGTGTCTCCTAAGCCCGAAAAAGTATAAAATAATACCTAGGAGAACCGCTTGATCTTGCGACCAAGGATATTTTCATAGTTAGTGTCTTTGACCTGAAAAGTAAAAAGCGATCAAAGACACGTCGTTTAATTTCCAATATCGAATTTGAAACGACAAAAATCCGGCAATCTTTTCCTGTTTTTTACGGTCAGAAAAGGGCTATAAGGGGACCGTCTTTTAATTCCGTTTTAACGAGTGTAAAAGAAACGCTCGGCAATCTTTTCATTTTTCAGGAGTCAGAAAAGGGCTTAAAAGATGACTTTGATGTTTGGTTTGTGAAAAAATGACAAGTTTTCCTGTAAATCCCTTCATCCTGCACAAAAAAAAGACACATTACTCATACCTGTTTAAGATAGGCAAAAAATACATTGGAAAATGACCTTTCATGGTGAAAAATAAACAAATTTAATATTTATTTATCCAAAAAACCTATAAAAAGACCTTTTACCATGTCATTTTTACCATTGTACTGTTGAGGTAGAAAAAAGGGCTTTTGGAAAGAATTTTCCCGTGGACATTGCGGAAAATCAGACTGTCGAAATCGAACACCGTCACTTCCAGGTAATCCACAACATCCTCCTCTTCAATTTCATCCGTTTAAAATTTGATTTTTTAGTCTTAGATTGGTTTTTTGGAGGCATTGGGGTTTTGGGATGTGCTCCTCGGGGTACG